>JASTWL010000298.1:0-234636 GCA_035220575.1 Temnothorax rugatulus | reverse complement strand
CAGCATCTCGCGAGTATCCACGAATCGAAATCAGGAAATCTCGGTTTCGTGGTTTATTTCCTTGGATATTACGCCGTTATTAGAAAAGAGGCAATAACGTTACGTTTACGTCGACACTATAGTAATATAATGGAATTTAGGGTAACCGGGACGCAAGTGTATCTAAAGAAGATAGAATAAAGCTTTCAAGTTCGATTCCATATCACGTTCGAATCAATCGTTACAGAGAAAGCACACATGTGACATAAAAGAAAGAAAGAGAGAAATACTTGAATAATTTATTGTCAGACTTGTTTTTTTATACAAGAATGGCAATCTGGCTATTTATATTTTTTTATTTATATATTTTCTGATTATTGTCCTGTACTATGTTTTCCGAATCTGGGAGAGGGTGTTAGGTATATTATATTTTTTTATTTATATTTTTTTATTTGCAAGGGGAAATAATTAAAGTTTCCAACTTATTCATAATAAAGTTGTCTCGCGTTTTCCAAAAAACTGCTTCCTTTATATTTATAAATTTTTTTCAAGATTAATAGTTACGTGACAATAGATTATTCGTTAATGTACAAACTTTGTAAATATTCCAAACAAAAAATCTATACCGATTTACCAATTTGCACGGTAATCGGATATTACACATACATGAAGGTTTAATCGAACGATATTAATTAATAACTATAACAAAATAGCTTTGCCGTTTTTCGATGTATAAATGTTAATTAAATTTTATGGAAACTAATTAAAACCGCATGCTATAGTCAATATTTATTTAACACGATTTATTGTTGACTTTAAATTACTCAATTCATTATGCGGACAAAAGGTCTACAGTTTGTCTGATATTTATTCTGCATAATTTCAAGAAATTATCGTATTTTTAATTAACAGAAAAAATGATATCTATAATATAAAATACCGAATAAATAGACAAATAATATTCTCCGTTTTCGAAATTAACGCGTGTAAAATAATTCATAAAATAAATAATCTGTAGTCATTATATGTTAATTGTCACATCTATTTATGATTACTGTGCATTGCAATATCACATTTATAACACTTAAAAATGATATACCTACATAGACTACGATTTCGAGTTAGTTTTATGTGGATATCATCCATAAAAACCGTGTAATATTGTAAATACAATGCGTTTACAATTACACACGCGTGTTACACACATATCTTGCACCTTTCGCGTTTACCTTTCTATCGTAAACTCTGACGGCGCTTTTGTTTCGTGTTGCTTGTTCGGATAAAAACCCGTGATCAAAGTTCAAATATGAGGCAATTGAAAATACTACAAATGGAACAATGCAGCGTTACGGGAGAAGAACAATAAGCCTGTAATGCGGCGCATTCCCTCCCGCTTAAATTTAATATTACCAGTAAAAAGCTTTAACTCTCATGGAATGCTGTATTACCAGCCATCATCGAAAATTAATAACAATTGCTTGTCTTTTGCGAATCGAATTACGATAGGAAATGTGCAGTAATTATGAACGTAATAAAGCTGAAAAGTTTGTAATAAAAGTGACATGCTAAAAGCAATCCGAGTTTAATAATGAGTACTTTCAACCAGTCGAGATCACAAGCTTTTCACAACCTGGATCCGACTCTCGTTTTATATTCTCCAAGCTACATTTGTTGGATATTATATCAGCATTTTTTATCTTGGTTCTAATTATTCGCGTAATATCAATTTCCACCGTTCAGCCTCGGAAATGTTTCGTTCGCGGTTACACGATGAGATACGTATGCCCCGTGTTTGTCTCCTCCTCCGCTCTTCGCACGGAGGGCGCGAGACGAATGGAGACAAAGAGAGGCGCAGATAAACGTAGATAAATCGGACAAATATATATCGTCGCGTCGGAAAGACGGTGGGAAAGGGAAAGTACCTTTTCGCATAACCTCGCGTTGATAAAACGAAATTCCACCGTCGCGCGTCGCGTCGGTTGGGAGAGGGGGTGGGGGTGGGGCACCCGCCCCCGACGCGTGACAAAACACCGGGGTGTGTCAGAAAAATCGTCCGCTGTACGATATCGCTATCATTTGTGTGTCTTCCCAGAATATGCAACTGCGATATGTAGGTCATTATTGGCATACCATCAGACTGGGAGACCTTCTGCCCTTCCGTGTACAGATAACGTCGAGGTGGTAGGTACTTGAATCTCGTCATCGCTTTATCTCGTCTACTACGGCTTTACCAGATCCACAGAAAAATCTTCCCTTCCCGTCCGATCCACCAATATTTCTAGAACGATACATAAGAATAATTTGTACAGCAGCGTTCAAGCGGTCAAGTACAGCGACAAAATGATTACTTGAATTATAAGTAAGCCTAGAATTATAGTAACTTATACATTAAATGTATAACAATAAATGGTAATAACAAATTTTTTTATTTAATTTAATTAGCGTATCAAATAAAGTCTAAGCTTAACTGTAAGCGTATCTGAATTAGACAATATTGTTAGTCACAAATAGCAGAGTAGACTTTGTTGCTCCCTGAGATTACGATCGGCAATTAACGCCCTTGTCGCTTAATGAATGCCAGATGCTTGTTCGTGAAAAAAGCCGTCGCGTCGTATCCTAAAAACTTATCTTTCTCGCAGCTATAGATAATTTCTGGTTGGCATAACAAAGTGGAAAGCCGTTGGCGTAAGACGGTCGACGACGAAGGAAAAAGCGTCACTTCATAAAAACTGTACCCCAAGGTAGCGAGCTAAAGAGGACGGAGCTCACGGAGCTAAAGAGAGTAGCATTAATAACGTTTATCGAGAAGCGCAATTAATACGCGTCGCTCGTCGCCAAGTAATCTCTTGACGGGACATGCCCGAAGGCGAGGAAAGCATAAAGCAGTCATTTTGAAATTTACAACACTAATTCGCAAATGAAATCTGTGAATCTTCTGACGAAGAGGGAAAGAGAAACAGCGCTGATATTTACTTTACATCTTTCTCAACGTCATCAGACGTCTGCCGATTATTTTAAAACTTTAATTCACATACCGGTCTCTTTTGCAATTAAATCGTCAAACACGTGTTCCTTGAGCCGTATAATTGCGAAAATTCAAAATTCTATATATGTATATCACAATACTTGAAATTTCACCTTTCACGAAAATCCTACTGATTAACTACAAATAAAAATTTCATATACATTCTAGCATTGATAACAAAATTCATAGTACGATGCGATAATTATCAATAATTCTCCAATAAAATCTATTGATCGTTATTTTGAAACTTTATAGTTAATACAATTTTGTTTTGCATTTCCCCAAATTAAAAATCGCCGAATGTATACATCCTCTTTCGTAAATGTGAAAATTCAAGATTTTAGGCTCGTAGCTTTTGAAATCTATCCTTCGCCGAAATCTTGATTGTTATAAATATCGCGAATTCTAGCACTGATGGTAAAAAACCGTAGTATGATACGATGGTCATCAAGGGCTACCCCGTCACGTTAAAAATTACAAAACACGTAGCGGAAAAAAATCCTCTCGCTTCTCGGTAGTACATACAGATCAATAACTCTGCAATACTATAATTCACGTATAAAATCGAAATTTTATCCTCATAGCTTTTTGAATTCCACTCTTCGCGGAAATCCTGATTGTTATAAATATCACGAATTCTAGCACCGACGGTAAAATCCGTAGTACGGTACGATGGTCATCAAAGGACCACCCTGTCGCGTTGAAAATTACAAAATACGTGTAGCGGAGAAAAACATCCTCTCGTTTCTCGTTAGTACATACAAATTAATAATTCTGCAATACTAATTCTCACGTATAAAATCGAAATTTCATGCTCGTAACTATTGAATTCCAATCCCTTCGCGAAGTTTGATTGTTTTGAAAATTTCGCATGACGACAGTAAAATCCGTAGTACAGCGCGATGGTCATCAATGGGTTGATGGGGGACCCCGTCGCGTTATAAGCTTCGAAATACATAGCAGGAGAAGAAGATTGTCTCGCTTCCTCCCGCTGGTACATACAAATCGATAATTCTGCTTCCAGTCGCGCGGTGTGCAAGGAGGACCGAATTATAGTGGTCGGCGCATCGCGAGGTGAGTCGCTTGACATCGCCTGTAGGGTCGAGGCCGATCCGCCGGCGCACAATTTCCGATGGAAATTCAACAACAGCGGCGAGACCCTGGAGGTAGCACCTGCTAGGTTCTCCATGGAGAAGTCGAGCGGCATCAGCGTGCTGAGATACACACCGTCCACCGAGCTGGATTACGGTACCCTCTCCTGCTGGGCGGACAATGTCGTCGGTACTCAGTCGAGGCCGTGTCTTTTCAGCTTGGTAGCAGCCGGTAAGTATACGCGATAAACTGCAGCGATGCTTAAAGGGACTTTAACAGGACGAAATGTTAATGTTTTAAAATTAATGGGAAAAATTGATCGAACGCAGGGTATTGATCCTGACTGTTAACTATAAACTGTTTATTAACCGACAGTTTGTGTAGGATACGTTTGTCCTTCCGTTTCAGTGTATTGTATCTCCTTTATTACGTTTGCAAGCAGCTAAAAGAGCAAGCGATAAAAATCAAGTTAATCTAAATACGAACTAGCAATCAAAATGATTGTTTTATCCTCGTTTCATCTCGTTAGAAATACTTTTTATTTATTTAGACCTTTATACAAATAATTTAAGAGTATTAATAGAGACGGGGAAGAGGGTGAAAATGGAAGGAACAAGTGCTCGTACAATCGATGAGTTTTTTAAAACTACATTTGTCGGTGGAACGTTGTATGATTATTACATTAGAGATTATGGATTATACCTAAACTCGGCATACTTGTTCGAAATTGTGAACATTCCTTGTGTTTGAGGAAACAATGCAGTATATATAACTACGAGAGTTACGCGAATAAATAGATGACTGGCAAAGTATGGCGTGCCTTTTAAAATTTAAAGAAACATACTCGACATTTAGTTCGATATGCAAAATCATAGAAAAAACGCTCAAGTTGAACAAAAGCGGCACTCACAGCGCCGCGCCGTGGCGCCTCATAATAAATTCTTTATCGGGTTATAAAATTAGGTGCATTTTTAATCGCGCGAGCTGTCCGCGCAAAATCGCCAAAAAACGCGTGGCGCGACGACAATTGAAATGCAAAATCGCTGTTTTTACGGGATCTCTTGGGGGAAAAAGAGCGCGGCGCGATTCCCGCGAATCATCGCCGTACAATGGGAGGCGACCAATCATCGACCGTTAAATCGGCATTAATCCCCAGGCGAATTTTTCGCGTTTCCTCGTTCTCCTTTTTTTCGCCCTCCCTCTCCCTCTCCCTCTCCCTCCCCCGTCCGTGCGTGATCGACAGTGACGTTGACATGGCGAATCGGCCGAGGACGTATTGACGTTGACGAATACGTCGAATGTGAGCGGCGCCGATCGGGGTGTGCCCCTCGCCCTCTCGCCCTCTCGCCCTCTCGCCTCTCACCCCTCCCTTCTCTCTTTCTCTGCTCCCCCCCCCCTCCACTCGAAAATAAAATCGTCCGTCCTCCTTTCGCGCACCATCCGCTCCTTTGCCTCGATATCGAAACCCTCTCGCGGTGCTCCACCAATGCCAACGACCCGTAAACCCGATGGCATGATATTATTTTTGTACCTCTATCCGTTTCCTCTCTCCCTTCCTCCATCATCCTCCAACGTTATTGATGTCGGTTAGCATTCCGCGAAGCATTTCGGTAAGGAATATGCCCGTCGAAGCGTGGAAGAATGGTAAAAAGACGGGATTTCCGGGACAGGGTCTCGCGACAGAATCGAGGATCACGTTAGATGCCACCATGCCACTCGTTACGCATATCGAACGTACAATTGGAATTCCGAAACGTTGAATTGAAATTTACGAAATCCCCAAACGCATGAATGAAACAAAGATATTCCATTTTCTCTCTCAAAAATCGCGATATGTAAAAATAGATTAATAATATCAATACGTTCCAAAAGAATTTTTTAAAAGAGCGTCAAATTTTGTAGATAAGATATACAATATTAACCATTATGAATATAGTTTATAAGAGATTACTCTATTTAGCAAAGAATTACTTACTCGTGAATAAATAATTTTTTGCAAAAAATTTATCGCGACCCATTCTCTTAATAACTTGATTGTGAGTGTAAAAATATACTGCACATATTTCTTCTCGGTGTGATCATATTACACGTATTTACTTGACGTACTGATTTTTTGACGTGGTTTTTGCGTAGAAAAATATTAAGAGAATACGCCGTTCTCTGTACGAGTCATCCAGTTTGACGAACTTAGCCGCTTCTTTGTTCGCAAAACTAATTTGAATTTGTCTCTATTCGGGCGATGCCCTTTTACGAGCACGAAAGCGCGGGTTACAAATGTTTGTTCGCGGGGAATGGGGCTACGTGGCAAAGCGACATAAGAAACGGAAGGGCAAAGACGAGCGAGGAGAGAACAAGCGCGCGTAAAGTACAAACGAAGCATTGTCGAGATTCAATATACGTTTTGTAGATCCGCGAGTCATAACGAGGAGGAAGAGGGAGGACGACAACAACGACGACGACAACGACGATGACGATGACGACGGCGACGGACTTTGTGATAAATGAAATCTCGAGCGGATAAACGTGAAACTGGCGCGTTGAATATTGAAATTAGATTGAAAGAGGAAACACGCGTATAACATTATTCTTGCGCGAAACGAAACGAGCGGTATCCGTCCTCTTTGCCACGGTCACGACCGATGACTTTCAGACTTCAGTAAGAACGACGCGCGAGAATTGATTTCGGCCGGAAGGAGAAAAAAACGACGCGACGCGCCCTCGTTCTCGACGAGGGAGGGAAAGGCGAGATCCCGATGGCGCGGGCGGGAAGGATGTGTCACGCTGACAGTTGTAGTCGGCTCAGGCGGACCCGGAGGTGCGGGAAGAAAAAGAGAGCAGGACACATCTCTACGCCCATTACGATCCTGGTACACTAAATCTTTGCCAGTCGTGGACACGCGAGCATTTTTCACTCGCGCGCCGGGCTTGATTTCCGAGAGTTGGCTCGGGTCGTTGAGCCAACCTGTAGAGCCGCTTTCGGATGTATAGACGCGCACAAGATGTCCAGAAAATGTCACGAGTCGGAAGTGGCGGTCGTACGTGTCGCTGAGAAAGATTTAGTGTCAGGAGACAACGGCCGCGGCCGCGAGAAAGAGGGAGAAAGCTTCTCGTGGTGCTTTTGTCGAAGCTCCATTATTTGCGGGGCGACTATTTAAGCTGTACAGTTAAGTCACATAATACATGAACCGCCTCCCTTCCCGTCAATTTCCGTCATCGACCACTCTCGTTCCAGGGAAACCGTTTCCGGTGCGCAACTGCACCTTGGCGAATCAGACGTATACCAGCGTAGAGGTGAAATGCGTGCCGGGATACGACGGCGGGCTGCCACAGAAATTCGTCCTGGAGGTTTATCACGGCGACGTCGATTACCTAGCCAGCAGCCAGCCCCTCTACAACGTCTCCAACCCGGACGAGCCGTCCTTCGCCCTCGCCGGGCTGGAGGCCTCGGTCGAGGCTGGGGTCCATGTGGCGGTTTACGCGGTAAACGCCAAGGGTCGAAGTCAACCCGTCATTCTCAGCGAGGTCACGTATCGCGATGCTGAAAAACGCACCGGTAAGTACGTGCTTCCAAGTGACGTTAACGCACCCCGTCGCATTTGTCAAATAATCGGAGACCAATCTTTGGTCGCGACTGCGTTCTATGCGGCTGTTATTGATACGTGTCGACGAATCGCCAATCTCGAGCGACGGATTGCGACTCATCGAAAGGATCAACGTAGTAGTTAAATTGCTCGCACCGGACATTTTGTAATGTTCTTGTCTCGTTCTTGCGCCAAGATATTCCTAGCCAGGTCGATAGCGCGATACGCGAGCAGAGTGGATTATCGCGACGACAGGATGAAAAATCGTGTATCGTCTATCATTTACAATTAGTCGGCGCGAGATCGAATCGTCGAGGAGAAGTCAACCGAGCTCAAGCCTGCTCAATTTAGCGGGAATCCACGATTGCTCGAAGATGAGCGAAAGGTGCTGGTTGGGTACACGGATCGACGCAAGGTCACCGTGGGTTCATATGGGTCTTTCGGGCAGGGGAGGATGATTCGGATAGCGGCTGTTCTCGAGGTGGGTGGTGTCAACTGTCGACGACGCGGCGCGGGCGCGGGCGCGGTGCGGTAAACAAGACGGATCACCATCCTCGAGACAACGTTACGAGAGACGAATGCACCACGCCCCATTAGTTCGTATATATTGCGCATCGCTGCTTATCAAGGAAAGCCCGGAAACGCGTCAGAATTAACTCTGAAGAATATATATCGAATATTTCGTTTTTCTCAATTTACAGAAATATCCGATTGAGAGAGATTCTCTATGGTATTATACATATATAAAATCGATATTTATTTTTGATAAAGCGATGTTTATGTAAAAGTGCATTCCTCTGTAATTGGATTTTATAAAATTTAGATGACGTTCCAAAATTAAAAGAGAAGAAATGCAGGTTGCGATACGGAGCAATAATTAAATATCAGTTTTATTTTCGTTGCAGAAACGCCAGATTTGTCGATTTAGTGGTTTTTTTTTATATATAGCAAAGGAAATCACTATTTTTACTGTAATTTGTCATTTTCATTGTTTTGCATTTTTTAAATTAACCTTCGAATTTTCATGTTATTTTTTTATCGAATGGGGTGCAAAATGTTTTTTATATTTAACAAATAAAATTACGAATTTAATTTAATTTTAATTAATTAAAGTATGATACTTGTCATTTTGACTTGAATTTTCTCATTCTTCAAAAACTCTAAACTCTTATTTTTATTTAATAACACACAAGTTCTAAATACCTTTTAACCTTTTACACTACAACTATACTTAATATAAAAGCTGCAGAACATAAAATAAATCTCTTCTATCTCTAAAGTTGTAAAATAAATCTAGAAAGTTGACTACTAATTATTTTCATTGTAAAGCGTGAGTATAGAAATAGGCGTATCTCAACACAATACAACGGGGAGTACGTACAAGGTAACGCAACGAGAACGTGGCAATGTTACGAGAGCGTCACGTTGCGTATCATTAAACACGGTAGCAAATGAAGCCGCAACCAACTCGTGCTCGCGTAGGCAACGCAACGTAGTGTTACGTGCACGCGCATTCTCGTAAACAGTAGTTCTCGCAGTAGTCCGAGGTAAAACGGGCAGCACCCAAATCAATTGTCAGTGAAGTGATTTACGGTCGTCGCAGCGTCGATCAATTTGCCGCTCGATGGCGACCGACGCGGTTTTTCCGCGTGACTTTTGACCCTGTGGCTGCGAGCGCCCGCCAGTCCGCGTGCTCAAAAACAAATTGAGAAATCTGCATTCGAACGTGAGCCGAAGGAGATTCTGGTCGCCGCCGCGGTGCGATTTATTTCCGGTATCGATCACCCAAAGAGACAACTGTCGCCCGGAATTCTATCCCGTTCTGTACGTTCGTCGCTTGTCGTTTATACGCGAAGAATCATGGGAAGAGAAGCTGCGGCCACCGATTTTGGAAAAGACGGCGAATCTATCTTGCGCAGAAAGATCGAGAGGCGTTATTAGACCACGCGAGAAATCGTGCAAATGGTAAACGGAGTATCCGTCGCGAAACACGACGTGCCTGACGGATTCGAACTTTTCACGCGATTTCACACAAGTCGAGGCGGCACTTAAGACGTTTCTAACTTATTACGCGAATTTTTTTGTTCCACCACATAGGCAACGAACATCGAATTAAGGAAAGCAATTACAGATAATGGTCCCAGCGGCACCCAGTGCCGGGACTGCGCGAAGGACTTGGGGCGAAAAAAGGAAGTAAAGCGAAACTGTAAAGGATAGAGAAAAAGGAAAGCCTATCCAAGAAAGATACGAATGTACAGGGTGGTCATTAAGCAGCTGCAGCTTTCCTTTCTCTCCGTTCTTGTGATATATATATATATATATATAGATCTCTCTCTCTCTCTCTCTCTCTCGTTCCTGACCTCGACCGTTCTCTTTGACTTCCTTCTCTCCCCCCCCCTCTCTCTCTCTCTCTTTCTATCTCTCTCTCTCTCCCCTTTCCCTCTTTGTCTTTCTCTCCCTACATCTCCCTTCTTTATTCATTCTCTCTCTCTCTCTCTCTCTCTCTCTCTCTTTCTCTCTCCTCTGCTCTCGTCTTTTTGGACATTAAGCCGTTGCGCGTGCGGTAATTTTCCCGGGGTCATTTTTGCCGCTCTTCTTGCCCGATCGTTAACTTCACTTAGCTCTGTTTACCCCCGTCGTCATTTTTCTCGGTCCCCCTCTGTCCCGCGCCTCTCCTTCGTCGGTCTCACTCCCCTTTTCCCGTTTCCTCGTTCATATTCCCATCCGATTTCGCGCTTCTCGTTTCCACGGGCGACCTCGTCAGACGTCGCCGAAGCGCCACATCTTTCCACATGCACGCCGCTACGTTTTTTCCCTTCCATTTCCGTTTTTATCGCGTAACCTCGCCCCTCGCCCGGTTATTTCGTCCCCGACGGCGATGGCGCGGTCACCTTTTTTTTCACGGTCCAGCGGGAAAGAATAATTAGCGCCACTATCCACCCTAGCGTACCTACCCTAGTGTTTCTCGCTGAAAGTGGTTTCCTTCGGAGACTGCTTTAAATGTACACGGGCCCTTTCACCGTCGAAGCGAAAATCATCGGACGATAGATCAGCGACTCGTTGAAAAAGTGTTCCCAGATTTCGACGATTACGAATATCGAGAAATGAAAACGGAAGTTTCCTTGTGAGGCGAACTGGTAAACTCCAACTTAAGCATCTACGTGGCGTAATCGAAAAGTTTCGGAATTGGTCCTGTTAAAAGTAAACTTTATCGGTTATCGATACGAGCCCTTAATCCCCTTCGTACTTACTAGGTTTTTTTTCTATACCCGTACGTTCGTTCCAGCGGTTTTGCCATTGTTTGAAAGTTGTGTTTTTTTAACCGTTTTATGAGAGGGGCATTATTTATTCAAAAAACGCTAAACGCTATTCGTCGCTCGCGAATCGGCGTACGAATAACAGAATTCGGAAAAAACGAACGAGCAACGTGTAACGATCAAATTTCTTCGGCTTTGCAGTTACTTGTTATACGCCGTCGTCAACCTACTCTCACGACAACAATTCTCGTCCGAGATGTTTGCGAAACTGTCGCTCGAAGACCTGCGCGAATTTTAACTAGCAGTTTGCGCTTGACGGAAAGAAGATTGTTCGAGGGATTGCTAGTCGCTCGTGCGGCGATATTTATTTCTTTCCTGTTTCTCGTACAGACTCTAGAATTGAACGTAGTTATACTTATAAGACGAAAGTTGTGCAATATATAAACTCCGAAACCTGGTTCTTCAGATGTAACTCTTTTAAAAAAAAAAAAAGAAAGTATCACAAATGAATTCCTACTCTAATAATGTATCAGGAATAATCACCGGATCACAATTCAATTTAGGTACCTTCTTAAAATAATGCACCAACCTTCCTCAAATTTTGAGCCGAAAATTTCACAAACGAATGTATATTCCATGTTACAAAACTATATCTAATTTACAGCGAACGCTGTGAATTACTTTGAAAATTAAAAGCGCGATTCATCATGCGCGCACATAGACTAATAACGTTTTCGTCTATAATGAACACCGTCCTTTATACTCGGAATTATAAATGTCGTGACATTTATAACCGATTTATACGTAATTACCTTAGTCCGGGTGTACGCACCGTCTCTTTCCTTTTTTCTCTTTTAACTTGAAGGAATTTTCAGGGTAGATTTATTATCCTACCGCTTTATCTACGGAAGACAATTATTAAAAAAGTGCTATCCTTGTGCCGATTTAAAGCTCGTCAATTAAACAACGAACAATTGCGAGTACAAACGCGATCTGTGCGGCTTACATCGTGCGGCGTGCTACGGAGGATGGGAGGATTGATTCGGGCGAGGTATCCGCCGGGTTAATTCGATCGAAACGAGCCCGCGGGTATTCGAATTACAGCGGCATCAAGCAGAGGTCTCGTAGAGGTACGGTCGTATCAGATAAAGGGTACCATCGACGTCGATGCCACGCGACGCGACGCTTCCTACAACAATTGAGATTAGAACTCGCCGACTCCGAAATCTTCCCAGTCGTCGACGATCGAAAGACCGAAACCCTCTGCTGCCCCTCCTTCTGCCATGAGCATTTATTACGGGCAGGCTGCTCAAGATCTGTGGCCGTGCCTTGCCGCAGAACTTGGTCCTTTCATCTCGACTGTGCAAGCCAGACCGGGAGCCAATCCACTCCGTATGGCGGGATTGCGGTGGTAATTGCTGTCCGATTTCGCCTCGACACGCACCATCAAGCGCCCTTGTATACGCGTATATGTATATTACGTAATACGTGCAATACGCACGTACGAAAAAAAGATCAACGATGATCTGTCCGAACTTGCCGGATCTGCTGATTGCAATTAGAAGAACATTGCATGTCAAAACCACCATATGTTAATTCCATAATTTAGTGTGGATAATGGTTATCTAAAATATTTTCACCCTTCTTATACGTACAGAATGACACGTTCTTTCATCAATATTCGCGATTGAGTGCGATGACGATATCCAAGATAAATTTTTAATACGTAGAATACCGACGTAGAATACGTTTCCTGCTTCCTGAAATTTTCATAAGCATCTCGCGTCTTCGAAATGGTGCATTCCCAGCGCGATGTCGACTAATTGCATCAAAGACGATCCAACTTACCGACCATCAACCTACCGGCCGTCTCTTCATCATCCTTCGTTAGCTTTGATGAGAGCGCACGCCGATGATAGATCATCCGGAACAAAGGTTTCCTGATGTTCGAGTAGCTTTGTTGACTTAGTACGAGCTTCTTAAGCGATTAACACTAATCGGCTGATTTGCTACCGTATTCCCGCATTTAGTCTCCAACTTCACTATCCTGTGATGACTGATTATTGCACGTGGAATGCATTCCGCACGTGGTATGCTATCAGAAGGAAAGTCTTTTTACAGAATGTATCATAATGGTATTATAAAGATTCAAAATAACCGAATAAGAAAAGGAAATCGTACTAGATCAGAGAAATCGATTTATGACATTTCGGAATAAAACTCTTTCTAAAATAGCGATAAAATTATAATGAAATTACAATATTATATTGGTGGTTAGTAATTGTGTGGAACGTGCTAGGCCAGTTTACATTAAAAGCCCCAAAAGCTTACATTAGCTTCGGTTCTTGATGAGGTTTTCCACAATGAGGTTCGGAAATTCGTTCGAGAAATGATCCATGGTGACGGAGCGACGGGAGGTGAGCCGCGTGAACGTTTCATTAATTGAAAGCGGGGAGAGACTCTAAGTCGCTTTAGCTGAAAGCGGGGGAAAGGCAGCGTAACAGCGATTTGGGGTCGACCCTACGTTGGAATTAATCCAGGTGAGCCAAACTTGGATTTGGGCGCCGGCTAAGCCTGGCTTCTTGGTGACTTAACCGGCCACCATGACCTCCGAGCTTCGTCTTACCTCTGACGCAGACGCCACCGTTACGTGCTGTAACTCTTCCCCTTAAAGACGATCTTCCCTAACTCTGCCGAGCATACCGCTCCCCGGTAAGATTCATCCTGAGTTACTCTCACAATACCTTTATTTATGCCGAAAACTTGAATGAAATTTAATTAAAATAAAATAAAATTCAGATTACTCAAGACACGACTCACAAAGTCATTTTCTTGGTGCAAAATTGCTATTGATATACCATCTTTTCAAAATAACAAAATCTTCGGGCAACAGCTAATAATTCAACACATACTAAAAGTTTGTAACGCAATTATTCATTCTTTGGAACAAGTTTTTACCGTAATTCCGATCCATGCCAAAACATAACGAAATACATAATTGAGATTGATCACCCGCCATTTGATTACCTGCCACGTCAGATAACAATATTAATTGATGTCAAAGATATTGTGTTTGTAGATACATATCTTCCTAAAATCTCGCAGAAATAAGCGACAGAGATAACGATCCATCAAAAATACAAGAAAAGTTTTCGGCGTTCCTGACAGATAGACAAACTTTCGCAACATTTCGGATTGGACGATCGGAATTTTCCTTTTTTTTTCAAGTTCTCCCTATCTGCGCGTCTCGAGAGGGATATTTTTCCCAAATAATCCAAGTGGTTAGATTCCATTCCTGACCCTACTGCAAGTCCGATTAGTGATCTAAACTTCGATGAACTTGGGATTCGGGAACCCGCTAGGATATGCGATCTCTCTCTCCCTCTCCCTCCCTCTTCGAGAATCCCGTTAGTCCTTTCTCAAGGATCGACGATATAAGGACCGGTTTATCTTTACTACCCTGGCACCAGACGTTTCTCCGCGTAGAACTCGATTAAACTTCCATTGCAACTTTTACGAGACAGTATCGGAGGCTTAGGGTTGTATACGATCACTAACTGTAGCTATTCCCCATCGAGCGCAAGTTCCATAGAAGTAATAATAAATTGAAAAATTACTCATCGATCTCTCTGAAAAACACACATGCTCGCACGCGAGGCATCGCGAGCAGAGCGCAAGACCAACACAAGCCTTAACAAATGTAGAACATTCGACAATTTAAATTAAATTCCAAATCACAATATTTTTGCGCTCTCGATAGGTGTGATAGTAAAAGGAGCTTGAAGAAGGAACAAAATGACATAGCGAAATGACGTAATTGAAACTCGAGGTGTATTAAAACGAGACAGCGAGTCGTATCGCGGTCGAAAAATAATGGAGAAATAAATGAAATATTTAAAAGCTTAAGCCGTCAAAGTAGCGCGCGATACTCCGGCATTATAAATCTTCTTCAACTAAATTGTCAAAAGCCTTACTGCAGTTCATCCACAGAGCTGGATGAATTTACGAGAGTTTCTTAAGCTCGTTGCAATAGGACTCCGTGTCGCTTATGTGTGCTCACACGTGACATGCTCGCTGTACGTGCTGCTGCGACTTCCATAAATCTTCCTTTACAGTCTAGTCGAAGCCGTGGCCAATTACACGAAAAATGAAAACGACTATGCGTCGAATGCGATATTCGCATCATCAGCCCGCGCAAAACGGCGTGCGGCATTTTTCGTCCCCGCGCGCGCGCGCGCGATTAGAAGGATAGCCTTTGCGATTATGATTAACTGAAAAGCGCGAGATGTCGCGAAAAAAGTTAGATAAGACATTTATATAATAGCATAACAACTTTATACTAGACTCAGATTTTACATTCATGAATGTCTTTTTTTCCTCGGTAATTCCTCGATGCTTTTTAATTTAAGTTCAATTCGCAGAACTCTAAATATAAGTAATATCGCGCCATTTAGTATACATAAGAAATAAAATTAAAAGTCGCAAATTTGTTGCAAACAGGATACATTTGCTCTCACAAAAAATCTTTCAATGCGAAATACGACGAGAGATACTTTTTTAAAACGCAACAGCGCGTAATCATGTATGCGCCAAGCTGTGCTAATAGTCCCAGGGCGTGCAACGTTGTTTAGCTTTTCTTTTATTTTGAGCACCGCAGAAGGGTCCCTCGGGAAGAAATTCAGCTCGCCGTTCTGACGTGACTATACCTGGCGGCTTTCCGCGAATCTCCCTGATATACGCACGCGTTTCCGGAAAATCTATCCGCACTCGCGAGTCACGCAACGGCACGCAATCGAGATATGTAACGCGTAAAACGACAATCTCGAGATTCCTGCGCGGATATAAACGGTCGCCTGTGAGATGCAGCGACGTGCGTTTACGAATTTCTTAAGCTCGCCACTCGCTCGTCACAATTCCGGCATTCGGCATTCGGCTGGAACGGTGCGGGCCGCGCGGCGCGGCGTCGCGCGTTGCCGAGTTCCTCGGCGTGGAACTCATTTACGGTCCGATAACATGCCCGGCATAATACCGCCGCCGGCCGCGTGGCGCAGAACGTTCCTCGGGTTACGGGCTCGGTCACAGTGGTGTGTACCCTAGGCTGCCGGCTGATTAAACCCAGGGTTTTACAGGCATTACCGCGCACCACGCGCACCACGCGCCGACAAAATACCTCAGACGTACACACAAACACACGCGGACGCGCGGCCACAAGCGTGCGCTTTAATGCTTTACACGTGTAAATATGCCTGTATCACGGCGGGAGTTGCCGCACGCCACACAGACGAGACGGCCGATCTGATTGTCACGATGCCACTTCTCTTATACGTCATCTACGTGGAGCATAACGGGAAAAAAGGAAGGGTTTGTTGTTGCGAGAGAACTGTAGCTACTAGCTACTATTCGATTTGAAAGCAATCAGTCTTATTGTTAGCTAGCCGCCATAATTAATTATTTGACATTACGGTTTGTCTCGTTGAAGAATCTCGTTGAGCAAATTTGTCCGCAGAAACACAAATTTGCTGCTAAAGCGAAACGGAGTCTACTCTTAGTAAATAATAATACATTTCCTTGTGGCAACGAGACAGTTTCATATTATAGCGAAATAATTTACAGAATAACATTATTTTCAGCAAATAAAATAATTTAATATTCTTACCGAATCTTTCCACTGTTTGTATAATAATTAATGTCCTTTGTAAAACACGCTATACTAACGTCCCTACTTTCTCCAGGCTCTCACGACCCGCGTGCAATCCCGACAAAAGAAAATGTAAAATCTATGCGCTAAAAAAATATCTTGACGTAGAAATATTGTAATGATAATCGCATTAAAAGAACAGCCAGGTAAATGATAAATAGTAATATTCAAACCGACTGTATATTTTCTAATGCTGGAACGATACATTAAATGATATATCAACGTGATTCAAGCCCACGATATAAGCGTGCATCTGCCTTCGCGAGACGGAAGTTGGCTTAATCGACGTAAATAAGTTGGCGAGAATTTAAAGATTAAAGCAAGCGAGCGGTATGCGCTCTTTCGCGCCCCCCTTGCCCCCTTACCTACCTACCTATCTACCAACCCTCATAGCTCGCAGCTCCGCTTCGTACACCAGCGCACCTGATCGCAACTCAGAACGATGCAAGAAAGCAGTTTTGTTAATTATCCGACAAAAACAGCAGGCGCGGTCCCACGCCCTGCCGGCGCTATCAAGCGGGACGCTATCACGTGTGCGCGAACGGGAGCGAGAAGCGTGAACCCGACGTGAGGCGGCGCGGGCGGCGCGGAGCTCTGAAAGCGAAAAACAATGCTGCAAGATTTCTCATACCGTGCGGTGATCGTGCACGATCGTGAGAAATAATTTCGACATGACGCGCTAAACCATAGAGCAAACCTCTGGTGTCGTCGCGCGTCTACCTCGGCACGCAAAATTTTGTAAGACAAAGGCGGAGGAGCGTCGCATGTTTTTATTCTAATGCGTTTAACCCACTTCAAAGGCTCCATAATTGGCACTGGAATTTAAGATAGAATTTTATTTTTAATTTTGAATGTCTGAGTAATACAAAAAAATTGAAGAATCAGAATACATGAATAAAAAATATATATTACGTAAATTTTATAATTAGGCCTGTTCGTTTTCATATGTTCGAAAACTCGTTTTTTTTTAACTGACAAAATAATAATTTGTGAACTTATTTTGACACAAGACAACATTTCGTGTTTGAAGATTAAATAATTATTTGTCCTGATGCGTGACATAATCCTTGGAATATAAATGAATGTTACATGACTGCGCTCGCATCTATATTGCAAGTGATTTTTAATCATCAGGGCGGCGTATCTCGCGGACTCTATCCGCCGGATGCTGCGCGCACATTGCCATTACTACTTGAGATTCTACGAACGATTCGAAAATACTGAATGCTGGTAAAACCCATCATGTACGTGACGGCAAAAAAATACCGCCTGCCAGATGTAATCCCGACATTGAAGAATATAAAATGTTTTCTCTACGGCGCGGCGCGGCGACGTCGCGTCAGTCGGTGTTTGTTTACGCATGTAACAAAACTGACTTGTAGGAAGAGAAGGAGAACATGAAAAAAATGAAGAGACTCATAAGTAGCATAGGAGGGTGGAAGCAACGTCTTCTCTTTACGATGACACAGTGTGGTTATAATCCTCTTCCTCGGAAGATTATGCGCACATTAATTTTATTCTTCGACCGCTGTGGGCTTAACAACAAGTAGCAGTAATTCTTTTCTCGCAATCCTTATGATTCCGATTTAATTAAATATTCAACATCGCGTCTAGATCGTAGTATAAAAAAAATTTGTAGTATAAAGAAGAAAATACAAGCATGATGTGCAACATTTATTAATAGACCGCCGATAGGAATAGCGTGTTGAAGATATTTTTCTGGAATTAAGAAAGGCAAGAAGTAATTAATGTACATTTAACGCCTCACAATTTATAAGAAATTTATTTTATTTTATTTTATTTTATTCGTGCGAATGAGTGATCGGTTGCTGCGGATTTGGACGAGTGAAAAATAATCTTCCTAAATCGTTTCTAAATATGTTATTTATAGATTACTGGCCGTATCCACTTAGTTAAGAATAATTGATGAAGCAATTTAATGAGCAAATAAGTTTTAAGCGATCTTTGATTAAGCTCGTAACACATGAAGGTAAAAGTCGCCTTATCGTTGCAGGTCAGGACGCCGGCATCGTGTTGTCGCCGCTGATAGGCGTCGTGGTTGGCGCCCTGGTGACTCTGGTGCTCATCATCCTGGTAGTGGTGGTCAGAGTACGTCGGGAGCGCGTAGCAAAACCGCGGCACGAGAAACCGGCGGAACTCAGCGAGTTACCGCCCCAACAATACCCCTTGCAGAATTCTCAGCAGACCGTGGAGACTGATCCCGACGTGATCCCGAACAAGTTCGGTAAGGCCCTCTTCGAAGCCGATACCCGCTAAACAGCCTCTGCGCGAATCCGATTACGATCGTTTGTTGACGTAGATTGTAGACCATTTGTATGAACGGGAAGGGTGGCACGTGCCTCCTTCAAACTTGGAATTAGCCCATGACTTGTGAACTGTAAATATGTAAATATTTTATCGATACATTTTGCTCGTGGCAATTGTCTTCATATACATAATTGTAATATAAAGGAAACAATGTGATTATACCAAAATTGTATCATACCCATCTGGGATACCTACTCAATTTGATTTTATTCTCTCTCTTAGAAAAAATTTGTTCATCTTCCTACAAGATGTTCATAGACACGTTTAGCATTTCTTTACAAAAATTATAGATTTCTAATTCAATGTAGAAAAATTAAGATTGTAATTTCCGTATACTGCTTTTATTTATTTTATATTCTATAAACTATTCTGTATTTATTTAACTTTGAAATTTCAAAAGTTACATGAGACTTTCAATCAAACTTAATTAAAGGAAGATTTTTGTTTAATCCTTTTAACCACGGTTTTAGCCGGTAACCGTACTTTCTAAAGTGCATGAAAGTTTGTTCAAAAATAAAAGGGAAAAAATTTAATTTGCTATTTTCAAAATTAAAATGAATAGAATCGTCTTTCCAAGAATCTAGTATTTTTCGAGTATCTGCTTTTTTTTATTTTTATAAGGATAGCACATTAAAAGAGTTGATGAAAAAGTTTAAAGAAGCATGAAATATCGCTCTGTTCGCCAAACGTTTTATCATTAAAGATAGGAATTTCGGTCGCGATTTGGCAACGAACTTTTATCCTTGCCGCGTGACCTAAAATAAAGAATCGGCGAAGAATAAGGAACCGCGAGGGCGGGCGAGAGAAAGAGGAGCGCACCCCCGAGCGCAACTTATTCTCCGCGTTTCCACCCCATAACGCACTCGACTTGCAGCTCCCAACAGAGAACCCCGTCTGCTTCGGTGTTGTAGAGGGTAACCTCGTGGAGGTTAGCCCACCGAGTTATCCAGGCGGTTATCCCCCGGGACACTGGGTCACGCCCGGACCTACGCCAAGCATAGACGAGCTCTGCCACAAGTTCACGGGAAGGCCGACCGAGCTGAGGTTACCGTCGAGGAGCACGATACCGAACCTGCCGGGGATGCCGGGGATGCCGGGGATGCCGGGAATGCCGGTGACGGGGGTGATGATGGGTGCCGGCCAGGGCGTCGTAATCGGTGGCGCCCAAGGTGTCGTCGTGGGCGGCGGACAGGGTGTCGTCGTGGCCGGCGAATGCCTCGACGGCGAGGCGATCAAACGAAGACTGATGGCGAACAGGCTGCCGGAAAGCTGCGTCTAGAAGCTCGACTCGTCCGCAGCTGACATGGAGTACCATCGTCGTCGTCGTCGTCGTCCCGACAGCGATCGAGAATAAACGACTATCGCGTGCGGCGCGATCGGAGATCGGAGGCCGGCACGAGATCCTAGCGAGAGACGAGGCTCGAACATGCTCGAGAGTACTCGTCGCGTATCTAAGAACGATTTCGAAGTCCCGCTTCCCGAGGAAGCGTTTGCGTTGTCCGTTTTCGTGACAGCCGCCTGTTAGCTTTAACGTGTTTGCTAACGATCTCCAGCGCGATCGACTCGTTCGGCGAAACGAGGAAAGGACTCGCTATAGCGGGGTAGTTGGAGCGATCGATCCCGGGCGATAGGATGCCCTGGACGCCCGGGATACGTTACGTGTCGGGGTCGGGGTCGGGGTCGGGGATCGACGTTATGTCTCGCGAACAATTGATTTCGCTCGAGTCCGATCAGTCCGGTGCCGCCCGATCCGATTTTCCGATTCGAGGCGACGCGCGACGGCGACGGAAGGGCGAGTTCTCGCGGTATCGGGCAATTCGGGCATAGTAGCGAGTCCCGAGTCCACGTCCGCGAAATTAAGAGAGACACCGTCCGTCGCGATTGTTTCCGAAACACGATCGCCGCGCCAGTTTCTCCCTCGGGGAGCGGGAGAAAGGGGCGGAGGTATGCGGAGAAGTTAACCGAAAACTCGTCCAAGTTTCCTCACCCCGCCTCGGCAGGTATTGCGAAGTTCTAACGTTCTGTTTTCGGTCGTCGACTTAACCGTCTTTGCCCCCCTTTTTGTTCCAAACCGGGATGATCTTCGACGGTGTGTCTTCTCGAATATTTCTCCAAGTTCGCTTCTCTCCTTTATGACGGTCGCGGATCGCGGACCATAAAGAGAGAATGGAAAATCGAATCGCGAGTTGCTCGAACGAGAGCTGCTCGAATTGAACACCGAATTTAAAATACGTTTTCGAGAAGCATCTCGACGGAAGAACATCAAAATCCAACCCTTTTATTCCAACCCCACTTTTGGAATTTTCTCCAACAGAATCAATTTTTATTTCATGTACGGTGCAAAAATAATTCTACTTTTTTCTCTTCTTTTTATTTCCAGCCAATTAAGTACATTTATTTCGCTAAATGTTTTTTGACCTCGGATAATTTTTCCCCGGCCGCGTTAATCGTTTGTTCGATTCTTCGTTCGTTATTATCGCCCTCGTCTTCTTTTTCTTGTATTTCTTATATACATCTTCCCGTGAAACCGCGAAACCGCTAACATCTCGCGACGTCCCTAAATAAATCCGAATCCTTATACCAACGAAACGTTGGTCCGGAAGCATCAGGCCGTGAAACACGAGGAAAGATAAAAGGCTCTCGAACGAACCCCTTTTCCGATGGCTCGAATGAAGACGAATGGAGGAACCGCGCGAAAATATACCGGGGATAGAGGAGGAACCGAGAAGAAGTCGTGAGGAGGATGAGAGGAGGGCGGGAGGGAAACGCGGACTGAAAAGAAGAAAGGGAATGCTCGATGCCACTTTGGCGTGTAGTTTGAAGGCGTGAAATGCGGTTTTAAGGTTGAACGATCAGCTCCGATATCGCGATAAAGCGAGAGGAAGGGGATGGGAAACGAGGCGGGCGTCGATATCCTGTTTAAATTCTCCGAATTCGATATTTTTGGGCACAACTTTCACACATCGCGGTATCGATAATATCGAGCGAATGCGGTCGATGATATTTACGTTCGCGCGATATTGCGGATGTGAATAACGATAACGATATATTAAAATTCAAGAAAATCCCTGAGATGAAAGTAAAGCGCTCGTGAATTGTCTACATATCGAACGCGTCTACATATCGAATTTTGAGATCGCATCGATCGCGTAGTCTCACTGCAGTTTAATTTTTACGATCTTGAATAGGAAGAAATAAATTAACGGGCAGTTGAGAGAAGAGGCAACCCTCTTGTCCCATCTCGAGAGAGATGAAAAACCGAACCACGCCGAGTCGCGTAACGTACAAAGTGAAAACGATTCTTACGGAAACTAGACCAGGCGCACATTACACTCTATTGGTAATTGTGATAGAGCATTTATAAATTTTTCTACCGCTGATATGAGTTTTCTGTACTCCCCACTGAATGATAAAAAATACTGCCCTTACGAGACTCGAACACTCTCAAACACATTCTAAAAACCATTCTCACCGGGGTGTGTGTGCGTATGTGTATGCGTGTGTGTGTAAATATATACATAGTTTTAATGGATCCTTCAAATCGTTATTCGCGTTCGATTCACGCCGAGAGAGAGAGAGAAGAGAGAGAAATTGAAAGAGACACGGTGCCGTAGCATTCGCGACTATCTATGCGTTCTCGCGCGCGAAGAGAGCTTCACTTTGTAAGGTTTTGCAAAAACTGGTCTTCCACGTGACACTTCGCGACGAAGTCGTGAAACTTCTACGGCGAGAATGGAACTAACGAATCGACGAAAAGCATATCCCTAATGGAAACAGTATAACGCGAACTTTACCTGTGGAAAAGTTTGCGCTCGCTTCGGATGATCGATGGACTCGTAATGTGTAAAAAGAAAACAAAAAAGAAAAAAGGAGAGAGGAAGAGAGTGACGGACCGAAGAATGAATAACGAGTGTCGCGTCGGCGACGCGAAATAGTCGGTTTCGGAATACGGGAAGCGAATAACGTCGAATCAATCGTCAAGTGCGTGTGTTTCGATGTGTATAAAGAGATAATGGTCAAATACGATGGTTGCTCGTTAGCTAATGTATCACTGTATATATTATCACGGGAGAGTCTAACGATAGATTGACGACGTTCACGTTTTTGAGAGGAAGAGATAAGTTGGGCGAAACGACTTGTCGAGCGCCTCGTTTAACTTTCCGTCGCCTGCCCGCGCGAGGGTGGAATTGTGGGAATTGTTTTCATCGGCGTTTACGTTTGACACGAAAACGCTCGACAACGCGCTCCACCGAGATCTTTTGAATTCACGCCCACCGTACAGTCGCCCCGTCACGTCGCGATTTTTTGACGATGCCAAGACCGGATTTTGGTGTGCATATAGACGTTGAAAGATAAATTTTTTAATTTTCTCAACACTTTTGTTGCGAATAAAACATAGCTTTATTATTTCTCCGTCGCACAATTGTTCTCCCTTTTCAAGAAAACAAAGAATCCTGTTTTATTTTATTTTATTTTCTAGGCGTTCGATAATTTTAATAACTGGTGCTGAACTTTTTACGTAATCTTTTTCTTAACCAGTTTGTGACAATCCCTTGAATCTATCCAGATAGCACGCATATCTAAAAAATAATCTTTTCGACGCGTTTAAATGTCTTTTAGATGTCTTTTAGACATGCGTGCTGTCTGGGTAGTAATCGTTATCTAATGATCGTCGAAGAATTATCGAGAGCGGTCATTTCAACGGCACATATCTTTCACGTCCACGCGAATTTGTTCCAAGTTTGTGAATGAGAGAGAGAGAAAGAGAGAGAGAGAGAGAGAGAGAGAGAGAGAGAGAGAGAGAGAGAGAGAGAGAGAGAGAGAGAGAGAGAGAGAGAGATGATGGAGGTGACGCATTAAAGCAGACCGAGAGAGTTAGAATAAGACAAAGTATTACTGCCCGTATTCATTTTGTAAAAGTGGAGAATGTCGGAGATATATCAATCTTTTTCACACACATGCGCGAGGATCTTATTCAGCGAGCGTGTTGCGAGAAGGATCGCCCGAAAGTAGATACCGAAAGTCACGTTCTCGGTTGACGTGACCCAACAATCAAGCGCGAAGGAGAGAACAAAAAAGAAGAAAAGTAACAGTAGCGAGTAATGTGACTGTACATAATCAACTGTACGTAACGACGCGAGAGAGTCCATGTAAATCGATCGGCGGTCGTAAGCCCGAACCTCAAGTTCACTGTATAGGTGATTTCATATCAGACACATCAACCCTCGGAACCCTACCTTGCCCCCTTCCCCCCTTGTCCGTCACCCCGACGATATCGTTTAACTAACTCGTATGTATATACTACACCATGTTTTGATCTGAATAAACTGTTTAATTGTCCGAATCCCCTCTGGCGTGTTCATTTAAGCCGCGATACCTGGTCAAGTGGTCTTGCTGATATTACCTTTCCACGCGCAACGACGCGATATACAAATTCAACCGCCGCCCGCGCACGAAAACAAGGCGCACTTATAAAGTAAAATAGGTGCCCTGACAAACGACGCTCACGTGCCGCAAAAAGGAGATAGACGCGCCTGAAAAATGGGGGCCGAAACTTCCTTCCAGTTCGACGAAAAAGGAATACTCGGCGCGTGAGGAGTCACAGCTCATAGCTCATAGCTCATAGCTCACAGTTCACAGTTCACAGCGGAGCGGCGGCTTTGAGAGATTCGCGGTATGCCCCGTATGCCCGAGGAAGCCTGGTCTCACACGTAAGTTTTTCCCTTTCTTTAGATCTAGGTATCTTTATGAGTTGCGAAAGCGGATGCGTCGCGCGATTCGACCGCGCGAATCCAACTCGTAAAGTATTCTCTCCTTAACAGCTCGTACATCATACGTGCAGGCGCGGTGCAGGGTGTCGCATATCGCGACATGTAGGTACATCGGTACATGGTGTAACATTTAAGCCCCTTGCACAATAGGCGATAGCGATAGCAATAGCGACAGCTTTGTAGGCACCTTTGTCGCTGTCGCTATCACCTATTGTGCAAGGGGCTTTACGCTCTAAGACATTGGCGGCGCGGCGGAACGCGGAAGGATACGTGATACGTGAAGATGCATGTAATGAAAATGCGAATTTTTATCTCGGCTTCTAAGATTTTATCCAAGATTTTACAACGATACATAGGCAGGCCATAAAAATCGCTTGATATGCACACCTTGCCAGCTCCCTCGTGTGCCCTTGAGCCCTTGAGCATCGCGAGGAGGAAAAAAATGGAAAAGATGTCGCGCAGAATTTTAATCCTGTATGTCTCATATGTATTCGCGGTTACCGAGCATCACGTATGTAAAAACTAAGAAAGAAAAGGACACGTTAGAGTATCTTCATTGGCCTGCACAAAGGCCATGGCAAATTAAGTGCGTTTATTCGCATGTTAATGCTACAGGAATTTTTAATCTCACAATAATTCACGCTCTCACTCAAATTCCGCGCAATATCAAGACTAAAAGATTTTGTACTAACTTTTTGAAAGAGAAATATCGTATACATGTATGTATCCATTGCAACGCGGTATCTCGGATTTTGATAGGCACAATTTGCGAAATTACATTTCCGCGGAATTCTCGTCAGAGTTCCGTTTCGCTTGCGTCCTCTCCGTTTTCTTCGTTGTGTCGCATGGGAATAAGAGACCTTGCAGTCTTCGATGCACCTCGCGCGGCACGCTGACGATAATATCCATGCCTTTCACCAGCATGTGATTGTACGTCTCGAACACGGAGTATTTTATTCCCTCGAGATGCGGCAAGCGAGTCTATGCGAAAGATACGAAAGATAACGTGTCAACGTAAACCGTAACCCGTAACCCGTAACCCATAAGCGAAACCCACGCATGCAATTCTTAACGCTTGTAAATTTAACATTTATTTACCGGCCGATCGGGAAAAATCACGCCCGTCATTCTGCAATATAGATCTTCCGTTTCGGTGCTGTCGCCCCAAAGACCTTCCGAACAAGTCCAACAGATGAGAGCAGCAACGATAGCACCTTTTATAAAAAACGCCGCAACCCTGCAAAGTATTGCGTTGGTCGAAAGTGGCGGAGGCTCCTGAGGAGATTCGCAGAACTGCATGAATAAAGACGATGTACAAATAGTTTAGCATCATTATAGATATATCTGATTCAAATTTCATCATCACATCAGACATTTCAGAATTTCTGGATTTAATCTTTATTTATTTAAATAATTATGCATTAAATAATACTATAAGTATAAGTAAAGTGATGTAATAAAGTCAATTAAATTTTGATATAAAGACTCATTATTTATTATCTGTTTTAATTACGCGGGTAACATCGTTCAGATTGCGATATATTTCTAAAATCAAAATATCACGGAATTACGGAAATAAATATGCCACGTCTTCTGCTGTTCCGCGCTATTCATCTCTTATGCTCGACTTCCTGTTCCAAGATCTCGATGATATCCTGTAACAGTTACAGAGACTCGGACCGCTCTCCTCCATTAGAGACCCATCGCTATAGTTAGGGTTTAGGGTACACCGACTGTCGAGCTAATTCCAGGTAAACGCAACTACGTATCGACTAACCAATTCCGTATAGGTGCTCGAACACCATCATCTCGTTACGCCGGTTACGCGGCGTGTCAATATCGCGCGAGAGCCAAGTGAACGCTCCGACACAGCGACAAGCCACGTGATTTAACCGAGAATTGGATGCCTCGCGATTCGCGTGTAATGTATGGCATAGGGCATAGAGCATAGGGCATAGAGCATCTAATGTCGTGCCAAAGATTTAGACATCGCTCGCACTCTCCTCTTTCTATCGCGGTATTTGTATGTGTCGGACGTTTTAACGTTTCGGCGACATTTTTATGTATGTATATGCGCCGATACTTTTTTTTTATCTCCAAGTTTGATTCAAACATTTCATAACGTATTACTGTATGAATATTTACGCATAATGGTTCTCACAGTCAGATGTGTTTGCGATTCCAAAACTAATTGAACCTTTGAAAACTTGGATAATCTTTTCTCACCTTTGGCGGGCACTTGCTCTGCGCATCTTTCCACGAGCAAACTTTAACCGCCACCGGTCTAAGGGTCCGGTAATCGTTCGCGCGATTAGGATCGGAGGAGGAATCTGCATCCGCACTAACGAGTCTCTGAACCTTCGGCTTTATGCATGTTTTCGGATTGGACAGATTAATGGTCTGTACGACGAACTTCGTCCCTCTCTTCATGTTGTTTCGTAATCTTCGCACGACGAGTCAAAGTTGCCGATTCTATGTCGCGAATCGCGAGGCATCCAATCGTTTCTCTCAGCTCTTCTGGAAAACCTTTGTAAATGAGAAATTAGGTACAGAGGTACAGGTTAAAAACAAGAAGAAGACATTTAACAACTCTAAGGTCTAATTTGTTACGTGATTACACCGATTAGACATTGAAAATAATGACAAATAAACATACGGGCACATTTCATGTTGATGCTCGACGAATTAATAGCTTCAACGAGCGTCTGTTATACTGCAAATTTATCCGGTAACATATGGACGAGTGACATTTATTAAAATTGATTAGCTTTTGTTCGTGACACATCACTCGCTCAATATACCGAATGCATAATTATCCCATTATTTATTTTATATTTATAGTATACAGTAATATATTTATATGTATATACTATTAATTCTAAGTTAATTATTTAGACAAAATTGCTTAAATGCAATTTTCATTAACAGAGAGAGAGAGAGAGAGAGAGAGAGGGGGGGGGGCAGGCAGGGTGCATGTGTGGATGCGCTGCCAGTCGATTTCCTTACTGAGCGGGAGCCATCGACATTCGACAGCAACAAAGAAAACGATGAAAAAGTGCGAGAACCGAGAACACGTAACAGATACGGCACGACGGCACGACGCGCGCACAAAGGACCGGGTGGAATAATGCATGGCGGGTGCTCCGTCAACTTTGGTACGCAAAATTCTGTTTCGGGCCTTCTCCGGTGTCGACCATCCCCTACAAGCGCACGTTCTGATAAGAGCGAATGTATATACATAAAGGAGTCGAGATTGCGACACGAGAAAGGGAGAGAAAGAGGGGAAAGAGCGAGAAGGGCTGAGAGAAAAGGGGACCAGGGCTTGATGAAACCTAGTTTTCCAACGAGGTCTTTACGCCACTCTTCCCTTCCGTACTTCATTTTGTTACTTGCATACGGCGCGCGACCTCACGATTCCTTATTCATCAACGCCATTGGAAAAACCCATGAAATTTGCATCCCGACGGGATTCGCGCCGACGCGCGACGCGACGCCGACGCATCGTCGACGGTTTATGAGCCATCGCCGCTTGATGGGCCATCTCCTCGAGTGACGTAATACCGCGAAACTTGACGCAATCGTAGCTAACAATAAGTCTCCAACACGGGCGTGACGCGTTTGTTGACATCTCGGCCATCTCGCTCTCGTAAAATTCCCATAAAATTTAGGCGGCGCGTCCGACTTGGAGAATTTATGTAATATACAGTGCGAGACGAAACTAGTACGTCGAGGTTTGGCATCACGGTTCTTTCAGCAGGAAATACACATTGTGTAGTAATTTGTGAAGTTTAAAAATACTGAATTAGTCGTTGAGATTCCTGCAAACCGGGTAGAATGCCAGTTAAAAAATTTGCCACGTCGCTCCGACGCGACGTAAATGACGTAATGACGTCGCCGCGATATATCTGTGGAGTATTAAAAAAAAAGAAGGGATGCGGAGAAAAACGACTATTGCGCGACGATAAAAGGAGATTCACGATCGTTCGCCACCCGTGAATGGACATTAAGAAAACCATGAACGTCGCTATCGAGCGGGACCATGATCTTTTAACGAAAGGTACTGGCGCGGCGCGGCGAGGCGGGGAAATACGAAGGACGCGCGGGAGAGGACTTTCGGGGAGGGAAAACTAATTTTCGCGATATTAGTCTTACGAAATTGGTTATTGATGTTCTATTCGTCCGCCGATAATGGCGGCACGGAAGCGATTCCCCGTGGAGAAAAGGTCGTAAGACCCGGCAAGGGTCAAGGATCTCTCCGGGGTTACGTTGTCCTTGCGGGCGAGACGCTCGTCCTTCTTAAAGGAATTGCTTCCTTAACGGGCGTTAAATCGACTTCGCCGCCGTGGTCCTCCCCGCTCTTGCGATTGACAGATATTTCGTCGTCTTCGCCAGACTTTGTCCTTCCTTCCTTCCTTCCTTCCTTCCTTCCTTCCTTTCTCTCTTTCTTCCTCTCTTCCTTTCTTCCTTTCTCCATTTCTTTCATCACTCTTCCTGTCCACCTCACAGTCCACGTTCCTTTTTCTTTCTCAAGTCCACCTCCGTGCATTCTTTTTCGCCACTTTCTTTCACAAAGGCTTCCGGGCGCCGGGCGCGCCTCGCAAGTTCCTCCTTCCAGCTGGACGAACGATTGCTCGCCTGGCGACATTCCAGGCAATCTCCCCATCTAGCCTTCGGCCAGGAAGGAATACACGATAAATTGATAAATTCGCGGATTCTACACGCCACCGGCAGATAGTTATTGAGTATGCTTGTAGTACCAGACATAGTTGAACGATTTGGATGGCTTTCGTGCTTGTATCATCGCTCTTAAGACTCGAAAGAACAGTTCTCGTCCTTCTTCTCTTCAAACTTAAAAATACGATTTAGTATCTAGGCTTGAAAAAAACTCTTATTTCAAGCCTTGTTTTAACTCAAGATTTAAGAGACACATGTAGATTATTCATGTCCGACCCAATTTTTATATTAAAATATTTTTAAAAAATAGGAAAAGTTTACCGCTTGTGCAATTTAAAGTTTCCAGAAAATTATTACGTATTTTGAAAGTTAAAGCGCTATTATTACCTATTTATTAGTCAGATTATTTAGCAAGAAACACGCTAGCTAGTTCATGTTCATCATTCGACTATTCTCTGTCTACACGGAATGGAAAGAACGGTTTTTGTTTAAGTATATTTAAAAAATTTAGCTAAATACAGATTTTTGAAAACATTTTGTTCGAAATGGAGAAATCAAAATAATTATGTAAGACGCTCAAGCTAGTAGTTATAGAATGTCAAAACTTTTTACAGCATGACATATTATCATGTGCTTGAGCACTACAGAATTATTTCGATTTCCATTTCCAACAAAATTATTTTCAGATCTACATGCATCTAACAAAAATTTTTAACATTTCAGCAAAACCGTTCTTTCCATAGACGCGAACATGATCGTAATAAATGTCTTTTAAATCTTCGAGATGAGTAAATGGCTTGCGGAATGTCAAGCCGTTTACCACGCACGCAATCACGTCTACAGCCGATGGTTCGGAAACGCGGCAGCGTTGATAGCGGCTAATAACGCGAAGACACACGGGAGAACTGCCGGAGGCACATATGATTTGCCGCGGTGCGCGGTGCCGTAAATCGAGATTAGCGGAATTTCGGTAGTCGCCATCTAACAGCGATATCAAGAGGGGAGAGGAAGAGTCGAGTAGGTAGGTAGAAAATGGCCCGCATTGCTCACCCCGAGAGCGAGACTCGAGTCTCCGTTCTCGGAGCTCAACCACCGAGCATGCACCGAGTGAGCCGAATTATCGTTTTCCTCCCCTCCCATCCCTTCCTTCACCTTCTATACTCCGCCGTCTATCCTCGCGCGAGCGTGAGCTTCGCGACGAATAAGCGGAGGGTGGTGGGCTGGCTGGCATGCATAGCGCATACGGCTGGCAATGCTGACACCTCTCGCTTTCCTCTTCCCCGTTGGATTCTGCGAGAAGCGGGTATAGGAGCTCTCAGAAGCGGGATTAGAATATCCCTCGGAGCAAGCTCGGCCGGGGACCAAGTTCCCGGCAACACATTATTCCTAGGTCGATTAGACGTCCGACCCTCGTGTCATCCGGGGCCTAATAACGTCGTCGGGCGGCCCTTAGATCCTCAGGAGATTAACACAAGTGAAATAGCACGGACCCTAATCCTTAAATATAGATGGTCATATCGAGCGATCTCGCCCAATTAGTCCTAGGAAGAAAACAATTAATATTGATCGCGGCAGATTGGATAAGTTTATATATATATATATACCTATGCATTTTACACATTCACGGCGCGATTTCTTGCGTAAACGCGAAAGAATATGTGTCAAGGATAAAAAGGGCGCTTTCTCGTACTCCTCGTATAAAAATTCAAGCGATATGCAACTACGAAAATCGAGAGCGGATATATTCTGTTTCAAGATTAGCGATCGGGGTATAAACAAAGTCGAATTACCGATTAGGTCTTCGCGCACTCCCATCATAGCGATATCATAGATAATCGCACGACTGCGATAGTTTGCAACAAGATACATGAGTTGCATAGTTGCGCGTATGAGTGAAAGAAATACGTATAGAGCGAGACACTTACATGAGAAACTATGCAGAGAAGCACTACGCGAGAGTCGCGGCTGACGTAACGACGTTCAAGGGACCGGCAAATTCATGCTAGCGCGGCGCGGCACAACGCTACGCGACACGCGGCATAACGAAACTCCCGTTTCGTGAGTTACCCTGCGAAACGATGAGGATGAGGCAAAATTTAAAAGTTTTAATGAAGTGCACCCGGGATAGCATACGCGGACATAAGCGTTTCAAGAACATCAAATTATTTTTTTCCTGCTCGACGCGACGACCGCAGATTTATGAAAACATCACGGATAGAAACTGTCGTTGCATAATTCCTCTTGCCACGAGTTCAAGAAACGTCGTTGAGACCGGGGTAAAATTAATGTCGAAACATTTATAGAAACGGATGACTTATGTATATAATGTACAAAGTATATGCTTCTAATTATACATCATAAAATATGAAAACACTAATAAAAAATAATGATAGTTTAGTAACCGACTTAATAATAAAATGTATTAATATGAGTGAGAAAAGCCGTGCCGCCAATAAGAACGCACGGACTCGCGTGATGGGCAATTTTCTCTCGGAATGACTGGAGAGACTCCGGCCGGGCTGTCGCGAGGGATGATATTGGAAGTAAATCAATACAGTCCGTCTTAATCGACGGCAGGCGCATTAATTACGGCCAGCGAATCCAATTAAATCCGGCGATACCGAGCACGCCGCACGCCGCACGCCGCACGCCGCAAAGACAGCGCCCGTCCTCTGCCATTTCGCGGTCCGGCGTGGATTGCGGGACAGAGGTCGGCGGTCGGCGGTTAAAAGAGGCGGCCGGCCGGCCGACCGACATGGGCAGGGAAAGGGTACCCCACGGCTCTCCCCGCGACCCCGAGGTGGAGGGCTTAAAAATATGATTTTAATACCGCTGCTCCGAGGGTCGCCGTATATCACGCTTTTGTCCGCCTACTATTGTCTCTAACGCCGGACCCATACCCTCTCAAAACCACTATCTACGTCCCCACGACCAGCCGAAACCCTCCCCCTTCTCTCGCGGAGAACGGACTGAACCCTCGCCCCGGCACCTTCGCGCTCCCTCATTCCCAACCGCACGTCATACCGGCTAGTACTCGCTAAAAACGTTCATAATTGGAAATCTTTGGTCCGCGATTATAACACCGGTGATTATCCGAGGTTCCAAGAATTCAATTCATCCGCGACCATAGCTAGTTGCAGCCAAATCGAATGAATTTTTTTTTATTTTTTATTTTAAGGACAATGACGATCCAACATAAAAATGGTCCAAGTCGTTTGTTAACGAATTATGCGACGTCTGATAAAACCTCGTAATGTTACGAATGTGGCGAGAGCGTAAATCGGCTCTGGCGCTTTTGCTTTTTGCCGCCGGGAGGAATTTAGAGATCCGTGGATCCGTAATTTTTATCCGTTTTCAAGAGAGCTTAACGAGCGGCGCTCCGGCAAAAAGATTCTATAGGTTTTCCACACGTTCGACTTCTCCGGTTTTACCGAACCCTTTACCATGTAATACTGGCGGGTTTACTGCTGGCGTTCTACGCATACCACGGCGAACGACATATCCTCGTCCTGATTTAACCGTAAAAACTCGACGTTTATCTGGATTGCGTATTTCTCCCGCTATTATGTTATTGATCTAAAATTTTGCTGCTTATTTAAGAATTCTTTAAATCGCGAATATTTCACTCGACGTATATAACAGCCGATCGTCAATAAACGGCTATTGTATTCATTCATTATATCTCTACGGCTTCTTGTAAAATTACCTAGGCATGCATATTCAGCATATTAGAGAAAGCGCCGTTTAATCTGACGAGCTGAATTTTAATAACGGTCTTCAAACTTCAAACGCCATTGACGCGTACGTCGCTCCAATGAGATCTTTTGCTGCTGCCTGATAGATCGTTCGAGCGTATCTTCACTATTTTAAAACCATTTCACACGCACGCGGCATTGGCCAATTGCAGCCAATCGCCCGAATAACGCATGATAACGCTCTCCAAAAACATTGCATTGATATCTTACCGTAGATCCAAGTTAATAATTCTTTTTTTTTTTTTTTTTTTTTTTTTTTTTAGATTTCGTGCACTCTATTGTATTTAAAAGACAGATAATTAAAACGCGATAAATTAATTTTTTATGACGAGCAATAATAAATCATATTGAGACTACATGCGCCCCGGGCGAATTGAAACAAAATGCCGAGAAACAAGGGACAAATTTAGAGAAAGCGAGGGTATACACTATATAGCTAAACACACAGATTACGGGTAAGGACATTCGCGCACCCCGAATTAACCCATATAAAATAGTCCCCACGGTGCAATCAATTGTCGTCAATCCATAGATAAGATTAGATATAAGGATAGGATAAGCGAGCAGAGCGGAGAGACTCGATGGGGGGGATTACAGATTACAGCTAGAGATTGTTACCGAGTTAAAACGATATTACTTATATTACGGACATTATGGTTATTTTTATCATTTTCGATCATACATATATATTCTACTGGAATCTACAAAGCAAATTTGTCATTTAGATCGACGCGATCATTCGGCCATGCGGCTCTTCATTAGAGCGCTGTAAAAAGCGCGATACTTGGAATATTCAAGTAATTCGGATCGTCGAACACGCCAATTTAGCTTTATATTCAGATCTATTCAAATTATTCGTTTAACACGACTGTTCGTATAGCCCTGTGCCCTGTCGTTAATTTCATCTTACAGTGATTCCGTTTGTAATCTTTATGAAAATTCAAGCGCGTATTATACAAGCTTGTAATATAATATCAAGGGTTTGGAACGAGGGTAAAATGCGATGGTGATAGCTCCCCGGGGAATGGCCAGTGGTTTCGACAATCTCTGTTACTATAGTTTATCCCTAGGGCGCGAGCCTAATTGTAAGTATCCCCACGGATTATACATCAAATCTTCGCCTTGTACCAGTTTCTATTGTAACTCTCAAATCACAATGCAAGAAAGAGAGAGAGAGAGAGGGTGTCGTGCGTGCGCGCTTAACGTCACAAATCTACCTTTTGTTAGAAAGAAGAAAAGGAAGCAGAGAAGAACTATATAGAGAAGAGCATTCAATCGATTGCTTTAAGATTAGGTAATAAAAAGGAAAATACCATGTAAAGTTCTATAACAGTTGCAACAAATAATAATTTATGAAAACCCGGATTAACTTATATTATTTTTAGTAAAGAAAGTATTATTAGTCTGACGACCAAACGCATATCATTTACCTGCTTTCGACACGAGAACGGAAAAGTAGCGCATGTAATGCAAAAACTTTATAATGTAATACGCTCTACGATATTACGATATGTCACTATATAATTGCAGAGAAAAAGTAATCTCAGCTCGCTGTGCGCTTTGACCGCAAACTTTTTAGAACGTATGTCTCTTTAATTTGAGATAATTGTAATTTTCATTGCCTGTACGGCGCAATGAAAGTCTCGCGTTGCTCCCGTTCGCCACATTTAATTCCGCCAACGTCACGATTACATTTGCAACCAACCGGGTCCTAAACTAAAATGTCGCTGTTTATACATTATATTAACAACTATAATATAATTATAAACTAAAATGATTTGGGGAAAAGAAACGTACGTCACATTTTCTGTCGCTTCCGTCGCGTCGCAATCTTTCGTGCAGTCTATATTTCTTTACGTTTACGCGCGCGCGCAACAAGTTTTTTCATTTTATATCTTTCTCGTAAATTTTTGCACTTTCGCCTGTTTTTGCATTAACACTGCTTGTTTGATCATTAAAATTTGCTCGATTTACATAAACTAAACGGGTTTTTTTACTTTAAGAATCCAAATTGAGACGTCTTATTAATATATATAAATGAATTTATTGACTTGCTTTAATTATAATTGTAATACTTGTAATACCAACTATCGTGCATTTCTTAATATATATTGTCTATCTTTTCTTTTTCCTGCAGCATTCGCTGCAATTTGATTCTCGGCCATTGTCGAAGCTATCAGGAATAGCGTCACAAAAATGAAGACCATAAAGCCATAAAGATATCCGAAAGACCTTTACGCGTTTTGCTGCAGGAAGGGCACGCAGCATGGGAAATGCCGCAATGCCGGCGAGATCTTTCTCCTGGTCCGTGGACCAGCCACGGTAGAGGGGGGCAGGTCGGGATGGGACGCGTAATCACCGAGGTATAATACGTGCGTGCAAACCAACCCCCTGCTCACGCCTCGATACGCACGGTGATAGGCGTTTCGTAGGTAGTCGCACGGCTGGTTCGAAAAGGGAGGTTCCAGCAGTGCTGTGGACTATAATTCTGCATTATCGGTGAGTTCACGGGCCAACGCATCTCCGCGTTGGCGAAAGGGGTGGAACGGTTGCGCGCCGTCCTCCACTAACCCTTTCTACTCGGCGTTGTTTCTAATACCTACCTATTGCTCTCGACAGTTGCGTACGGACACCGCGATTTAATTTCAGTCCTCGATCTAAACAAGAAGAAATACTTTTGCGCGATTAATCCTTTATCAATTGCCTCTTGTAGCTAGAAACATACATTAAGGTACATTATTACTACGATATTCGTATAATTTTTATTTGACAGATAATTAACATAATTCGTGAAATTTATGGATTTCAGCATCACACAAGAATTACGTAATTTCTAATCGAATTTAATATTGTCCCGAATTTATCTTGTTTGGAATATTTTTTAAATAATAAATTTTTAAGTACTCACGAAGTCAGTTTATGTAATGCAATATGTAATAAATATTACAACCTGCGCGCTATTACTTATTGCCCTCTGCCTCCTATAAAAAGAAAATCTTAAAAATATATCTTTAGCAAAAATATGCGTGTATAAATTTTTTCTTTACTTTTTGTAGTTGTAAAAAAATTAGGTACTTGTGGTACTTGGCTTATTAGGTGGTATAAAATAGCTTTCAGTACTTGGAGCCTTATCTGATAGTGCGTATTCCAAGTGCAGAAGAGCACAATATCTTGAGCGTATTCGGGAGGAGTCCCCTCCTCCTCCCTCGTGGCAATCGCGGTTCGTTCCGAGCGGTTCGTTGCCGGCCGCAAATCAGCAATTTCTTGATATCACCGATTTTCCCTAACAATAAGTAGAAAAACGCATCGGGCGAAGAATGACGCGGCGCGCGGCGCGCGGCGCGCGGCGGAGTGGGCGACGAAGTGCGGAGGGCAGCCCCCGCCCCCCGATTAGGAATGATTTAAGGGTTGTTATCGGCGAGAGCGGAGCTGCGGGTCGGGCCGTCCACGTCAGCGGGAACGTTCGTATCAATTCCAACCATCCCCCGAACCCGAACCAGCCTTAACTTTAGCCCACCCTCCCTCTCGTCCTACCCGAGCCCCGGGCCCCCGGGCCGTCCCTCCTTCGCTCAGCGCACCCTCCTCTCGCATCCCACCCTGTCTTCTCCGAGACCGGGGGAGCCGGTCCAGGCATTAACCGGTCGTGGTAACCGGGCCGGACGGCCGAGATTGTCCATACCACTGCCTCTTCTCGTCGGCCTGTACTGACAATCTATTAGATCGGCACGGAGGCTGTGCGGGAGCTACGCGTTTGGTACGGTCGATGTATCGTCTATCTGGTTAGGTTCACGCGCGAATGCCTCCAGGGGCAATGGCGGGTGATGAATTGGTGATTAAGATGAGCCAGCCGGCCGCGATCGGTACCGTGACTACCGTGCGCTCTCCCGACCGAACCGCGATTCCGGCCGGCCGCGATCGATCGCGAGCGTGAGTCTAATCCGCTCCCGAGTCCCCGAGTCTATTCCGCCGCGGATCCAACGCGGTTACGCTTCGTCAAATAATAAGATGTAAATATAACTTTGATATATTCAACATGTAGATTTTTATAAGTAATTTTCATGATGCATATATTTTTAGCATTTTTGAATAATACATTTGAATCTTTCATGTAAAAACTAGTAAAACAACAACAAGTCATAATAACAAAGTCAAAATGATGTCAAAATGATGACAAAATGACAATTAATTGTTGGCTCATTTTACCGTCATTTTGACATCATTTTAGCTTTATTGTGACTTTCTGTTCTATCTAGGTATAATGTACATAACAAAAGAGTATTTTAGAAATCCAAAAGATTTCAGTGAGAGAGAGACACGAGTGATCAATGCGTTCCATTTAAGAGATAAATATCTAGATTTATTCTTGATTATATAGTTTTCATTCGAATTCTCTTTGCGTTCCGCGTCGTCGTTGCAAACAGTTTCACAAATAAATAACAAACCGAATGAGCGTCGTTAATGCCGTTACGCGCATTTGCAACAATTCGCTTCCGCGACTGGCAACAACGAGCAACAACGAGCAACAACGAGCAACCGAGCAATGTCTCCGCCGCAATATGAAATTCATCGAGCGTTCTCTACCGCGCGACCGTTGTCACCGAATAGCAGCACAGCAGCTTTCGACGAACTTTCGAAAATTGAAACAGCCGGACCCCTAAGATCGGACCCCGTGGCTCGTTCGCCGTGTCCGCGGAATTGCGAAACGACGAAACGACGAACCGACGATATCACATGTACCCGGACGCAACGCTAATATTCGCCTGGGACCTACACGACGCGGAGTCGAAGACGAAACTTTACCTACCCTTCCGGCATGGCAGCGCGCAACTGCCAGCATGCAAACGAGACTCTGGGGGGTTTCGAATAGTTGAAGGTTACCAATGTCGAAGGCCGGGACATCGAGAGGGATTCGAGTCGTGAAAAGGGGTCATATCGACCCTCGTCTCGCGCTTTTATGCAACGTAATTTTATGCAAAAATAAAATTGGCGCTGATCGGGTAATCACACTCTGAAACTAATTTATCGGATATCATCTTCTCGAAATAAGTTGGCGAGGTATCTTTATGATTTATAGAAGACAGATAGATAAAATTAATAACATTGCAGGGACCATAATGTCCCTGCGTTAATGCAACTCGCAAATTACATTGCTCGAAATTCTAATATCGACGCTATCTGCGCGAATCTCGTTTGTCGAGCAGAGTAACGAAACCGTAAAACGTGCATGGCGAAACAACTGAAATATTAACCCTGCTTTTATCCCGCGACGACAATCTCGTTGATGGTCTTTGTCGACTTTGTCGAACGAAGCTAATTCCCATGCTGGAGTGCGCGGGGTTATAAAAAGACAGACGCGCCGCGAGCGAGGAAAATTGGGTGAAGCAGGGTGAAGGAAAATTACTATAATCAATCCTATTAACAGAGTAACAATTACCTACACATCGCGATATTGCCTTTAAGACTCGTATTTGGTAGTCGTTACTTGAATCTCGTCTCGTGAGCGTCTCGCGTCAGATAAAATTCTCGGAACGGAAGTTCCGACAGAAGTTGAATAGAAAAAACTGAATCTTTATTACACTGAAGCAAACTTGATTATACCCGTGAAACTTGACTCTATATCTATATCACTATTTTATCCTTAAAACATTGTGTTATATGTTAATAACTTATTTATCTGTCAACTATGTGTGAAAATACATGGTTACTTTATAACGATTATTAATTAAATGATTATCCCGACGGGGATAAACACAATAGCTTTATCTCTCTCGTTCAGAGGAAAGAAAGAAAGAAAGAAGAAGCCCGCGCGCGCAGTCGCGTGTTCGCAAGAGAATTTTCCCGACGTCGCGCACATCCGCGGGAGCCGCTATTGAATTTATTATTATGCATTTATGTAGATTGAAATTAATATTAGGTACCCGCGTGTGAGGTACGAGCGAATCCACGCGGCGGACGGCGCGGCGCTGCGATTCCGAATGATGATTCCGCGGAAATTCCGCATTGAATTCGAGGTCACGATTAGTTTCTCAGCTTACTTTTCTCCACGCTCTCCGTTCTTGCGCCGTGCCATTTTATAGCAGTCCGACGAAAGTTCCAAACTCGGATGCTTCCTTATCGTTCCGATTGATTTACATTTATTTAATAAAGTAACGCGGTCTCTTCCGCTCGCTCGCTGGCGAGGCCGTTCTCCATTTCGCTTATTACATCAATTCGGAGAAGAGTCGCGAATCAAATTACTTAAATAAATCAGATTCCATGTAGACGAAACGTTCTTTTGTTACGCTTTATTAGGCAGATAAAAGTGGCGCGTTCGCGATTCGTTTCCGAAACGCGCTATTTTGGAAATTGGCACGACTGACCGTGGGACGTGGGACCCACGCGGTCTTGACGATAAAAGTTCGCTTTTATTAAACTCGAGTGGCCATAAGTTTTTACAGTGTTATACTAGTTGTTGAGAAAAAAAAAAATATATATATATATATATATACGTGGCCTGTTTAAAAAGTAATGAGACTGAATTTTGTTCTCAACAACTAGTATAACACTGTAAAAACGAGACTGCAGTAGATCGAGAGCAACATTTATGCTCTACCTTCAGTTAAAATTTCAATATATATACCATAAGTGTTTAATGAAAATAAAAAGTCGCTCGGCGCACGTTTCGTTAAGATCTCGCGCGCTTTCTCGTCTTAGTAATCGAAACTGTAAAACTGCCAATATTAATAATGACTAATTCCAATAGGGCAGATTTCAAACAAACGAGTGCTTGTTGAATCGTCTTTCTATCGTTCGCGGTTGCCGAGATATAAGCGTTTAATGAAAATAAAAAATCGCTTGGCGCCCGAATCCTTAAGATTTTGCGCGCTTTCTCGTCTTAATAATCTTAATAAACGGAAATAAAATGATTGCCAATAATAGAAGTGAGCAATTCTAATAGAGTAGAGCACGATCTAAAAAGTGCTTTTTCAATCATCTTTCTGTCTTTTACGATTGCCGAGATATAAACGTTCAATGAAAATGATGAATATGCGGCGAGGCGCGTGATTCTTTTGGCCAGCTCGCGCTTTATTGCTTTAATAAACGAAAGTACATAATTGCGAGTAATACAATTGAGAAATACCATTAGGGCAAAGTACAAAGTACAAAGTCTTTTTTTAATCATCTTTCTATCATTTACGGTTGCCGAGATATATAGGCGTTTTACGAAAGTCAGAAATCATTTTGCGCCCGGTCGTTACGGCACGCGCGCGCTTTATCATGTTAAATAAACGGAAGGACGTAATTGTTAGTGACAAAATCGAGATATTCCAATAGCGCAGAGTATAAACTAAACAGTCCTTTTTGAATCATCTCTATATCTTGGGTGGTTGCCCAGATATTTGCGATAAACGATAGGGAAGACTTTCTCGCGCCAGTTGGCCTTGACCTACTTGAGCGGCCGCCGGCCGCGCCGCCCGCCGCTCAAGTAGGTCGAGGCCATGTGTCGCTGGCTAACTGGCGCGAAAAAGTCTTCCCTATTCCCTATCGTTTATCGCAAATATCTGAGCAACCACCCAAGATATAGAGATGATTCAAAAAGGACTGTTGGTATTTCTCAATTGTATTACACGCAATTATGTACTTTCGTTTATTAAAGTAATAAAGCGCGACCTGGCTAAAAGAATCGCGCGCCTCGCCGCATTCATCATTTTCATTAATCGTTTATATCTCGGTAATCGTAAAAGACAGAAAGATGAATCAAAAAGCACTTTTTAGATCGTGCTCTACTTGTAAACAGTAGCTACGAACGTGCAAAATAGAAATGAACGGCACGCGACTCACACAATTGTATATGTATAAGGTAAATCATATATCTACCACTTGGACCGAATTGTGATAATAATCGTATCTCGCTATGATGTTACTCTTCCTACACGCACGTACGTCCCTTGCGTAATAATACGATTAAATCAACGTTAAATTTTAATATAGGAATAGGAAACAAAACACGCTGCTTTGGGATTTATCAGTCAACAAGATAGACGTCGAAAATCAGTGAACCGTTTTGCTCAAATGTCGCTCGATCGTAAGAATATCGGGAAAAGATATATTGAGAGATCAATTTTATTGAGATTTTGTACGAGATATCGCCAAGCATTGTTCATCTGGCGAAGCCTGATCTGCCGGATGATAATCTTGTGGAAGAACATTGTGTGAAAAATGTAGGAACATGACACGCATCGCCAAATACATATTATTTCCCTATTCGTAACTTATCCTTTTTTTCTCCTCCGTTTTTTCCTTATCCTCGATCGAAATATTGCTCTTATAGACGCATTAACGTATTTTCTGAAAATGCATAAAATACGGAACATGTAATTATCATATAATTTATTTTTATATATTTATATTATATAATTTATGTACGTATATACAATATTGTCGGTAATTATGTCTTACATTTTATATAATTTACACATTTTTAATTAAAATATATACATCTTTAGAAGCATGTTATATACCTACAGGGTGATTCACTCAAGTGTTAACACACCTATTATCTCTTAACTGTTAAAGATATTGAGATGCGGTTTTCACTGATTGTGAGATACCTAAACTAACTGAAAGGATTACTAATTTACCGAATTGCAGTTTTTTATAAAATTTTTATTTGCAGAGATTCTAGCTCCCACTTTGATTTTTTAAATAGACTTATATGGTTTTTTTATACAATACATCAAATTGAACGATAATACAAAAATATATTTGTTACATTTGCACAAATTGCAATAAAAGCGTTGGTAAGTTTGGACATTTTGCCACGTGCCTGCCGCCGTCTAGAGAAAAATCATTCTGTATAATAGAATTTATTTATCCTAATTGTATATCCAAAGAAAATTTCTTTTTTTTTTCTTCAAGTTGTTTAGGTCTATAAGAGTCCTTTTTAAAGAATGGAGACTCATTTTTTCAGCTTTTTATCATATTTTGTAGCATATAATCTCGAATGCGAAAGTACGCAGCGCGTACCGAACAAAAGTTCGGGGAGAAGTACGCTCCCGGATTATTTCACGCGATATCATAACGCGGAACACACTCAATCACTAATTTGTGCCCTCTTTATTTTTGTCGACGCCGTAAAACCGCCTGAAGCTTTCGTAAATGTCGTTATTCAATTTCGTGCGTTTCCGCGACTTCCGCGGCGCTGTTTTGAGTCCGCCACTTATTGTTAATCTCGGCATTCGATAAGCCGGCGCTACGCTAGCGACCTTCGTAGTTAGCGGAGCCCTCGGCCTCGTGGGGAACGTTACGTATCGCCAGAACTCGTTGATTGGCGGCGATATCCTCATAACGGTGCGATCTCTCCTGCGATCATCGATCTCGTTGCCTTTTCGCGCCGCGCGCTCGGTATGCTTGGCCTCGTTGTTAGTCTTGACGATCTCGAACACCTTGCCGCTCGGTTGTCGCGCGATGTCCTTCAAAGAATTACTGAGTTTCAAGCAATTACCGAGTATTCTCAACGCTGCTTTTTTCGCGTTACCAGGATAATACGTGGTCGCCGCGCCAAGATCGATCAACGACGTAACGTTCTGACGTGTCGCGTCGGCGTCGGCGTCGGCGTCGGGTGGAATGACGGTGGTTGTTCGATTAGGATTAGGACTCGACAAGTTGTTCATCGTCGCGATTTCGATTACCGTCGCATTCGATTTTATCCTCGAACAATCAATTTTGGTGGTCAATCGCGTTACATCGTTCGAAAACGAATCCATACACGAACAATGACGATTCGCATTGTTACTCGAGATTTCGGCTCCCAAGGAATTACTGCTGTTCGGGTAGTGGCTGGCACGCGACCCATGCGGCTGGCTCATCTCGTCCGCAGCCGGCACGGTCGTCGTTGTTTCTTCTACCAGAGATTTCCTGAAATTGTCACAGCAAGATTTCTCTCACGATTTCTGTCACATTATATTCAGATGGAATTTTGGCAAAAAAGAAGTTGTTCTTATCTCAAAAAAGTATAAACGTGTTTGTGATTTATCCCAACTTTTCAATTGAGGTATACCGATCGAGAAGCTGTTAGCAGCGGAAAACTATGTAAAAAAGAAGAAAGAAAGAAAGACATTGTTGGCAAAATTGGATACGCCGCGATTGAAACGCCTTGCACATATACTCCGTAAAACTTGCGTGGATTTACACCGTACTGGCCGTAATGGCAGCGCGATTCGATAAATTCATCATCCAGGACTTCTCTCTCTCTCTCTCTCTCTCTCTCTCTCTCTCTCTCTCTCTCTCTCTCTCTCTCTCTCTCTCTCTCTCTCTCTCTCCTCGTTCCTCTTAGCTTAAATCCTAACTTAAACAGACGCGAAACGTGTACTGGACTAAAGTTCGAGCGAGTTTGATTACAAGAGAACGTGTCTCCAACTGCACTTACCTTCGGCAAATAAGCTACTGCTGAATTGTTAAAGCTCATTTTCAAAGAATCATGCAATTCGCGCACTTAGAGTTTTCGCGAGGAACTTCCGTCACGTTCTGCAAATCAAATATTTAGCGAACGTATGCGCTATTTTAATGCCGTCGCCGAGACACGTAATCGCTCGTGACAAGATCTCGAAGAAACGAGAATAATTGTTCAAAGTAATCATTCGATTATATTGTAGTAAATCTCGTAAGGATAATTAAATTAAATTAACGAAACGAAGAGGGCGGAATTTATCTTCCTCGCTGCCAAAGATTTAGAAAGGAAAAATATTTTTTCGCACATCGGCTTACTTTGCGGCCTTCGTCCCAGCCACAGGACCCGCCACATCAGGACCCGTCACGTCAATATGTTCCTCCATTTGGTAATAAGCAATTATTAATATTCGCATCAATTGAACAAGCTTGAGCTTGATGATCGACCCGTCAGGTTGAGCTTGTTGGAGCAACAAGAGTCTGGCCCAATCCGACTTGAGCGTACCGAAAGGCAGGGCGGAAATCGGACATTTAAATCCGGCAGTCATCATTTTCACGGTAGGCACGTCCGTGAGATTTAATTCGGACAAGTGATTCTCAATCTCATGGATGTCGAATCTGATCAGTTCCAAACAACGTTCTGGAATGCCACTCGTGCATTCCGCTGAAATATGAAAAAAAAAGAACCTCATAAATTATAAAACATACGTAATCTCTCTCCGTTCTTTTAAATACGGAAATAAGTTCTTCGCGCGATCGCGCGTTACGTAACTTAATTCGTAACTACATTAAATTTTCTCCACGGGGAATCGACCATGTTAACCCCTTGCGGTCCGAATTATTTTTCGCACATGAGCAAAGATTAAATGTCCCGTCCTCAATTCAATCCACAAGTCTAAAGCCCACTTTAGACTTATTGTTAGACGATTCGTGTCAGAATTTAAAATAGTCTCCTATATTTATAATTTTACGTGTTCTCTGTGATACGAGAACCAATTGAAAGGTCAACATACACAAATACAAATGTATATTAAAAAATAATCACATGGAAATACACACGGCAAATTATAAAAAGCAAATTATAAAAAGAAACGCGTCAGATTTTAAAATATTACACAAAACTGATTTTGACGCAAATTATGAATTGTTTGAAGCAACCTTAATTGGCAGGTTTAATATGAGATAAAACATTTTTGTTACTTGCAGGAATTTATTGAGATTCGAAAAGTATCGTTTTATTATAATCATGATCGAATACTTGAAGAACAATGCATGCAAAATCGAGTCCAGCTTGATATAAGACTAGAAAAGAATTAATCGGTTAATCTTTAGACGCTAGTGATTTTTAGTTTTTACTTTTGCGATTTACAACACAGATTTGACAGATTCTAAAACAATGGCCTCATCTGACGACGCGACGTGCGATTCGCGGCGGCGATAGTCCAATGTCGTTATATAAAGATCAACGAACGGCATCCTTCCGGGGATCTCTTTCGACAAATGGAGGGGTAAAAACCAGAGTGGTGTAAGTCAAGTATTTAAAAAAATTTGCCTTACACCACTCTAGTTTTTACCCCTCCAAATGTAAAATAATGTAGCGTGCACTTACCGTTGAGAATTATCAGCGCGTAAAGGAGAAGTAAAACGTACGATAACGCTTTCCGCGACATTTCGTTTCTCAAACTGTTCACGCGGACGAGCGACGGGCGATGGGCGATGGGCGATGGGCGACGGTATGCGCGTACCGCGTACCTCGTTTCGTTAGGATCGGCACATTTTCAAGCACGAATGCTGGCGAATGCTGGCGACTCGCGGTACGAGATACGATATAGCACGTGAAATACAAGACCGCCACGATTCTCGCTTCTTGTAAAGCGAGAGCCGCGCCCGATCCCTCCGCTCCGCGCGGAATCGCCGCGATAACGCTCGCAGCGGAATGCAAGAAAGTGTTTTCGATCGCTAGCTGTTACACGGCATCAGGTCAGCTTATTCGACAACTTTTTTTAACGGTAATGAAACGGAATCGTTGAATCACGCGCGGCTACAACACTAGCACGTTAAATGTTCTCGCATTTCTTGCTCAAAACTGATTGTGAGATGAGAATTTCTTCAAAATTGTCGATATTAAATACTTAAGCCTTTTTCCACTCTGTGCCCGAAGTTAAAAAATCATGTTAAAACGAAATCCGGAATCCTGTACAGTGTATTAAATAAAGCGTAACATTTTATAGCTTTATCTGCGAAAATTAAATTAAAATTAAATTTCCAATTTTACTGTTTTCAAAACTGTCAATGCCTATCGCCAGACATCTAAAAAAAATCCTCGGGTATTTCTGTTATGCAATAAAATAAACTGCATTTCTAAGCGATAAAAAAGAGAAAAAAAACGTTAATCTCATATGTAAACGATTCTCGACAGTCAGTGGCCAACCGACAATAGAAAAATTTTCTTCCATTCTCTAAGAAAATCCCTTTAATATATGTCGTTCGGAGAATCGGTGTGAAACTACAAATTCGATTATATATACGTCTAAATTAAAAAGGCATTAAAGATATATGTAGAATGAATTACCATTCTCTAATTTATAATAAGAAAAGTTATACGAATTGAAGAAAAAGAAAAAGTGAACGATTATATAAAGGAATAATAAACGAAGACACAATTACCGAGGTAGTTCCATACAGCGTGTCGTTTGTTGATTTATTTTCTGCATCTCGTTGTAGATATCGTCATCTAAATTAACATATGCTCACATTCTTTCTCTCTCTCTCATACGAACTATTCTAATCGCTCGCGTTATGAAATTTCGCGATGCCACTGTTTGCAGTTGTATCTCTTCGGCCTCTTTTTTTACAGATACACACCAGAAACCAAACTATGCAGCTCTCTCTCTCTCTCTCATTCTCTCAGTATGCGCACATATAAAAATTATGTATAGAATCTATGTCATAATTACAAAATAACTACATATTTATAATCATCGTAGAAGCAGTATCCCTCTTCTTACAGACGCGAATCACATCGGACTTGAGACAGAAAAAACAACGACTCATAAGATTACGAAGAAATTAAGAAAAAGCAATTAACAATTTCGCACAATTTTTATATTACAATAATTATAATTAATAAGACTTGAAGAGAGACGCGATCGTCCGAATTCGCATTTATAAAACATTCCACTTCACAAATATAAAAAAAAAAAAATCTCAAAATCGCAGCCCGTGTGTGTGCCATACATCTCGTATATGTATATCTTTATACATAAACTATTTATAATACACTTTCAGTGTAGATGCGTTCTCGTATCGCAAAATCAAAAAGGCAAGATCTCTGCCGCCGCGAAGGAACTTACTTAGCACGGATTATTAGCGCTATACAATCGTCATACCCTTATTCTGGTGTCGGGAAAGAAGAGAGTCACGTCACATCACATTTTCATCTTGCGAAAGAACCTTCTCGAGCAGACCTTCCACGCAACGATATATTACAGATAGTTCTAATCATCTTCTAATACGAGATCTCAATGAAATAACAAGTCATGTGTGTGACTTGTTCAAAACTGGGTGGAAGGCCTTTCGAGGCCAATCCGAGGTGTGGCAATGAAACGTGAGTTTTATAAAATTCGGCGATTCGAAAGAAGGCGTACGCCTTCTGTACTACCGAAAAATAAAAGCCTGATCGTCCCGCCGTATTACCTTACATAATTATACTTTTGTCGGATAGTTCCATCCACGCTGCGTTTGCTTCCCTTTGGCAATAATTTGCCGTCTACATAATTCGCAAATTTCCTGTTACACAACATATCGCATTTTTGTTAACGTCCTATTCTTTCCCTTTGTTTAAATCTATCGTTTTATATGCTACTCCTATAATGTTTGACAGAGATATACTCGCACGCTTAACTATTTGAATGTGCCTACGTTTGTATCGTGTTTGCTTGCTTGCAACCCTGAGACTACGATTCTACCGCCATGGCGAATCGGTGATTACATATGTACAAAGAAAAATGCTCGAAAAAGTATGAAACTTCATAATCCAGCAGCGCACACAAAAATACCTAACGCTTTCTTTTTTTCCCTTTTTCACACACACACACACACACACATTCTGTTTCTCTTTTTATCTTTCTTCAATTAAGCGACGCACGCGAAAATATTTGCTTAAAATCTTTCTACGTCCACCAGCGCGGCACGAGTAGAGGGCCTCGGGGGTAACTTTGCGACATTAAATAGCTGGAGTTAGTAAGCACAATTGTTAGTTAATGGATTAAACTTGCGGAAACATGGTTCAGAATTTAGCGTAAAGAACGGAAGAAAAAAGAAATCGGCGGCACATTGCACGAAAGGGAAAACGCCTTATGAGAATTATCTTGATTTAATTGTCTCTCAAGTTGAAGAAATTAGAACAATGTGGAGACTTTAACGGTCATATCTGTGGATTGACGGATATTTTTAACACCACCACGGTTCTCCTTCAACACGCGCATTCAACAACAAAGGGGAAAAGAAGGAAACATTAATTCTACGGATTGATTCCAGCGACACATGTGTGGAATCTGTAACGCGAATATCACAGTTAAATGAGAAAGCTTGTTAGCCTTAACGAAAACAAAGACGAAGAAAAACACCGGTATCGCATTACAGAGAATATCGTCGGAGGAAAAATTATCGGCCTTTTTTTAACGAGCTCAAAATATGTGCGTACATAACACACACAAATTTTCTGTCAAGTAAAACTTGAGACATTTCTGCAATTTTTTACGGAAACTTTCAACCTATATCCACTCCTCATACAGCACAGTGTTCCCGAGTATTGCAGCAACATTTCAGCTATATTACTGCACGTGCTGTACAAATTGTATATTTTAGACGAGAAAAGGAAAACAGATTTTACTCACTCAGACAATGTGCGTGAGTGAAAGACTGTTCCAAAAAAATATATTATGTTTTTAAGACTAAAAAATGTTTTTAAAAAACGTCGACATTAAATATTCACGTTAATACCATCTTTTTGAGACATCTTGAAATCCCCTTTGTAAAAAAAACACACACACACATTTTTGGACATTAATTCCCATATACAAAGCATTCCGTCAATGTTGTAGCAACAAAATTGCAGGAACAGATTACAGAAATGTTTCATTGCAACATTACGGTGCATTATATATTTGTAAATAGTAATGCAACGCTGTTACAAACATATAATAGACCTCCAAACATCCTTGTAACTTAAAATGATTTTTAGACATCTTTATATTTTCTGTAAGTAATAACTTCCTCAAGACTATTTTCGAGAAAACAAATTAATCAACTAGAAAATCAAATCGGGCGTGACTGTCTAGACTCTAGATAAAACGCGAAAAAATTTTGGCCTGCAACAACCTGCCAATTCGATATCGTGTCATCTTTTCTTTTTTATTATATTAGTTAATCAAGAAAATAGTGGTAGATTACTAGAAAAACGTGAGGAAGAGTAGTGAGTGTGCGAGATCGAGCCGCAAATTATTTTCCACGGATTTAAATGCAGAAAGAATAAAAAGAAAAACGCTCGTAGCCTACGAGCAAAAAATAAGGACAATCAAGGGAGAACAAAGGGACGACGTTATCTTGTTATTAAGAAGGAAAATGAACTGTGTACCCTGACTTTATTGCACTCTAGACCCATGACGACAGTTTCGCAATGACCAAGTCCACACGCGGCTTTTACCATTTCTGTCTCGAGGAAATGATTTTCTAATTAGAAAGATACGTATATCACGTATACCTTTTTGACGTAACTTTTAATACTATGTATATAAGAAATAAATAATCAAAAAATAATAAGAAAGAACTGAATTTGAGAATCTATTGTTTAGTCTTTCTAGTTTGTTTACTGTTAACTCTCGTTTTAATTGTAAAAAGTTAAATAAGCCTCCATACGATTGGGGTGATTATAAGCGAATTTGCTAAAGGATAAAAACCGCCGTAGACTTACGACAATCGTCGTCAAATGAAGCTCCATGAGATTTACTCACTTTCTATATATGGCTTTCGTTCTCTCCTTAAAAAATTCCCATCGTGAAAGGCATGTTTAACGTTACGATCGCGCATCGGCACATCGATGATATTATACTCGTTGATTTTCGTAACAATCATTATAGTGATAAAGAACTAGATAATAAAGATCCCTGAATATAATAATGGTAATAATAATATTAATTGTATATCAATGTATTAATAATAATGATCGTAATAATGTGATTGTAAAAATAATATTAATAATTATATATATTAGCAATAATATATTTTTCTGCTCTTTCACTTGTGTGGCACGGGTAACATAACGCGACCATTCTAAACACTTCTATCGCCAACGAAAGCATGATAATATGGCAATAGCCTAGAGCCAATAATCTTTAAAATATATTTCCAATACAAAATCCAAAATTTTTGCGTAGAAGCAGCGTGTCTCCGATTTAAGGAACAATTCAGCCATTCTACCCGCTATCTTTCTCCGCGCCTTTTCGCACCCATTTTAACTTGATCTCGTTTATATTGTACAAAGATGTATTCTAGAATAATGTACAAAGACATATCTCTACATCGCTATAACTATGGATGTTCAATACAGCTATCACAAATATATGTCGATTAATAGTATTCGATTTCTCTTCACATTTAAGCTATTATAATTACAAGTGCTAATGCAAAAGAGGCAATATATATGTATATGTATATGTATATGTATGTGTGTGTGTGTATTTATGTATATATATACATATATATCGCGTTGAGAACGCACAGAAGGTGATTCCAAATGCTTCTCAGGATACACGGTGAATAAAACAAAAAAAAAATTAAAAAAATAAACAACGATTAAGAGAAAAGAGAATAGAGAAAATGCCGTTCAATAACAGTAATTTTGATTGCTGATTCCTAACCAACGATATCATGACTACGACGTTAAACACCCACAGTTATTACATTTTATCTAATTACTAATATATTCAGTGTTGCGATCATAACGATCAAACGGAAACACTTTATTTGGTAATAAAGCCATCGATTGGCTTCCACATATGCCTATTCTAAAATGAGTACTTTGAAAGTCTTCTCGCATCTTGTACTGTTATGTTTCACAACATAAAAGTTACATTTTTCCTTCTTCTTTCTTACCTTCTTTCCTTTTTCTATCTATCTATCTATCTTTCTTTCTTTCTTTCTTTCTTTCTTTCTTTCTGTACCTGTAAATGGGGTACTCGAAAAGGAAAGTTTGGATACTTTATCTCAAACGAAGACTACACATGTTTGCCATTTATAATGATTTGTGAACTACAACAATCGCCCGAGACACTGTCCGAACTTCCACTTTCAACGTCCTTTTCAGAAAGAAAGGAAAAAAAAAAAGAGAATAAAAACTCACGAGTTTATTAGAAAATAAAAAAAGGATCGTAGAAGGGCCGACAAACTTGATTTCTCCGCACTATCACTCACTGGTGTCTTCGGCAACATGTAATGGCACATCGAAAAAACGTGCCCGAAATAATGATGTACAATATATAATCACGTTGGTGGCGAATATCGTCAGCTTACAATAAACGGCAATGAACCTGGCGACGAATGGTCGAGTTATCAAATTTGCGACGACCAAGCATATCTCATCGATGACAAACGTTCTCCAGCATCTCCTCGAAGAGCTTGTTCATCGGTACCTTGCCTGTTTTATATACACTGGACCAAAAACGTCTGACGATCCCATCGGCCTGCCTGAGACTGGGCAGCACTAGTAGCATGTTTTGCGTGACGCGGAGTGCTTGACCCGGTCTCACTGCCGCTACACAGTCCGACAAAGAATTCAAGATCGAATCTCGGAAACGGGAGAGCGCCATAGGCTCGTCGGATCTAGCATCACTGTTCGCTAGGATCAAGGCTTTCAACACGTAGTATTCCTCCCGCGTTAAACCCAATCGCTGGATCCTCTCGACAATTTGTATACACTGTTCAAAAAAATAATACTCTATTCAGAAGAGCTGCACACTGGCGAATCGTAAAAATACATAAATACAATAAAGCACTTTATGACGTTCTCTACTTTGTAATTGGAAAAAAAAAATTATTTCCGAGCGGTTTTAAATTTATATTTGTATAAAAGATGGAGATGAGAGATATGACTTTCGATAATTTTGCAACATGTAATTTTTCTTTATTATCTAAAATGTAATTTTTTTCTTTATTATCTTAAATTATTCTGAATTTAATATAAATCTAATATAATAAACATTGATTTTTCTGTTTAATTTTCTATTTTTCTATTTTTCTATTTAAGGATATCTAAAAAGATTAATAATAGTACTAAGATATATAATTATAGGTGAACTTTTATAGGCAATTACTTACGTGTGTATAAAGCTCCATACAATGGCACTCGCGCGCAAGTCTTTCGTCCAATGTAAAATCTTGCGCAAACCTCAATCTGCCGGTGTTAGGCGTACTTCTCCACGCCAGGGTGAAGGTTAATATCTCGGCCCAAGTACTCTGCAAAAGCCGCATTTGATCATTCAGCGCTAAGTTGCTGAACCCCGGGATCTGCTTGGCCCAACCTGCAGGGAAATGAATTAAGTGTTCGTCGAACGAAGAAAAATTTCAAGCGTAACTAATTATTAGCGTACAGTCACGCGCGGGCGATAATTACCGATTATACCGACTAATTCTCGATCGTAGAGATCCGACAATTGTCCGAGAACTCTCTGATCCGTCTCCTGTGTACTCGAGTTGTTGGACACTTGAAGCATGTCTGGTTCGCAGGCCGTCAAAGCTTCGACCATCTTGTTGTCTGCAAAAGACGAGACACGGTGTGCCTCTTTATTTAAATTGCCCTAAGGCAAGGCGCTAAAATGCCACTAAATTAGTAAACGCTAATAATGACAATTTAACGCTATAAATGAAAATTTGCAAGAGACAATATTAAAGAAACAATGAGATGTGATAAATAAATTATAGAACCAAAATAAAACTAAAAGATGAATAAAGTAAACTACATATTATACGGAAATACATGGTGATGAGTCAATAGCTTACTTATCGTTTCGGTAGAAGCTGCCGACGCTACGTTAGCTTGAAACATTGAATAATGGAAAATAAAATTAACGATGTAAATGGTCGTTCAAAAGAGAGAATCTTTATCTCTTTACAGATATCTCTTTCCTCATTATAATAATATAATAGAGTCGATATGAAATACGAGCACGATGGAAAGTTATATTAGCGTAAGGCAAATACCCTCCAGCGTGGCATTCTTGACCGGCGTATAAGGGTCCGTGGATCTTCTGTACTTTTGTCGACCTCCTCGAACACGATCCAATCTCACGCCTTCCTTCAGCATTCCTTGCCGCAAACATTTCTGAAATCTACACGCCTGGCAGGCCTTACGTCTTCGTTTGTTTATCTCGCACTCGCCGTTCGCCGGACAAGTGTACTCGATGTTTCCTGTAAAATTACTGGCTTTATTTTATCGTAATATACGCGGTCTCCTGTCCCAGATAGCACCAACTAGTTCTCAAACCTATGATTGCAAAAGGCCACACGCGTCCAAATGTAACCGTCTGAAACATACCGTGTGTACGTATGTACATATGCAAATACAATGCGCATTAACGTAGTCCTTGGTGCTATCTGGACGAATTATTGCGGCCCGTTACGGAAATCGATAAGCCCGCTTACCTTGTATAGTTCTCTTGAAGAAAGCCTTGCATGCCTCGCACGAGGCGACTCCGTAATGGAAACCGCTCGCGACATCACCGCAGACAAGACAAAGCCTCCTGGGTATCATATCTTCTTCCTTAACGCCATCCTGAAACGCCAACAATTCTTCACAGTAGTTGAAATATAAATCATCCTTAATATAAACTCTTTGCCTATGGAGAAATGTTATCGGGACGCAATCACGCACCTCCGGAGTTCCCAACGGTTGCGTCGTCGAAGAACAATGATGCATCTCTGGGCTCTCGGGACTACCGTTGCTACCGCCGTAGTCCGTCGCTATGTCTAATTTCGTGCATACCGACTAAAAGAAATATGATGGAAGTAATAATTAACACAATGCAATGTAAAGAAATATGATGGAAGAAAATGTACGTGGAAAAAATATGCCAAGAAATGCACGAAGGAAAGAAACCCCTTGAAACATTGTGCAACGTTCCTTTTACGAGAAAAAAAAAAAACGAGTATTGGCCACGAAGATACAGTTAATATTAGCGCGCGATAATGGCGGGACGCCTATGTTTGTTACGACGCGACGAGTCGGGAAGTTCCCTGAATGGGAACCAATACCTCCTGACGATGCTGAAGAGTCGTGGTGAGCACACTTGGTGTTGGTGAGCACACTTGATAATTTTGCGTGGGCGTTGTTGGGTTATCGATTTCCTGCTTGATATTGGGCATCGTCCTGTTATTTCCGATCATGCTTTCCGTGGTAGCATCAGACATCATACAGACCTGTCAAGGTACGAGAAGAAGAAACGTACATTTAGGGATTTAGGTAATGTACCGAGGTAACGCATCGCGCGCGGATCGCGGATGACCGTATTTAATTGTCATTGTCACGTATTGTGATCGAATATAGAGAAACGGCGCGGCGCGGCGCGGCGATCCTTAAATCCTTAGCGAGAGATCACCCGCCGTCGTCTTTTCTCTGCAGTCGGGGCTGCACCTCTTTTTTGCGCCTGCTATATATAAGCACGGCCAACGCCTCGAGCATTTTTAGAATTGACTTGAGAGAATTCGCGGCACCGCCACCTAATAGTCCTCCAGCGATCGCGTTCTCCTCTCCAGTCTCCACCGCGGGCCACTCTCGCTCCTACTCGGGCACACGCACAAATCGGATTCGTCGGGAAATGCAAAAACCGATTATGAGAACCACTATGAACTCATTATGAACCGCATGTAAACACTATGCTACACGAGTACGGGATACGATTACCCGAGGCATATACGGTTGCTGACTTGACATTAACTCTACTCGTTGTTTAAGCCCTGAGACGTCGATGAAACTTGGGTACAAAACATAAATTGATTTCCGTCCTCGTCTGTAATGTTTAAGGCTGAAAATATTTAAGGGTACCCCGCCGTCCAATTTCTGTGTACCTCAAGTGTTTTAGATCCAAAACAGAATCCAGAAATAAGAAATAAGTCCAAAGTATTTCTGTCAAAAAATATTTGTGAATCTGTTGTCATGAACGATTGTGACTGACCGAATCGTGACTGAGCAGAAATTTTAATACATGTGATTAGACATTAATTGAATTATTAAAAATTGTGACCAAGTATTTACTCTGTGAATGTGAGACGGATAACAGCGTGTAGAAATTGATAAGGGAATTCCTAGTTCTCACAATCGCACAATCATCAGTATGGACTATATGGAGTATTTAGGGAAAAAGTGTTAAAAGAATTTGTCAAGAAATTAATTTGTCACAGGCAGATCGAGTTAAAGGATATACGTGTCGAAAAATATCTCATGACCTAACAGTTGATGTAATAAAATGACGCTATTCGACGACGCTGGATACAAAATAACTGCGCCCTGGATTAGGACGTTGATGAACAAAGTAACGGTGAAAGGATTGCGTAAGTCCCTTTTCTCCCCGTGCTCCCTCCCACTCCCATCCTGTCCGGTATCATGTGTCGTGTGCCAGCAGAAAACGAGACACGAGACGCGAGACGCGAGACTCGCAGACGGGCGGGGAGCCGGGAGGCGCAGCATCTAGTCGACCTTGAACTTGATTTTTTTCCAGATGCGAACCCGCACGCTTTCATTCGACAAACCCGGTACGACGCGACGTCCGCGTCGGATGGTCGGATTCGCATTCGAATCTGTGCCCGACTCATGGAACTTAACCGGGCGGGGGGCCTCTTGTCCGAGACGTTTTGCGTGTAAGAAAAAAGGACAATAGTGATTTCGACTCGCGTTCCCGTCGATTCAATTGCGAATTGCGACTGATCGCCGAAGCGAACCTTGGGAACGAGACGGAATTACGGTCTGCAGAGAACGCGATGTCCGAACTGAACGTCGCGTCGTGTGAATTGCTTGATACCACACGTCCGTTTTGTACTTTTTTCCTCTTGTACGAACAGTGCTTGCTCCCCCTCGATCGTAACATCAATACGCCGAGATACAAGACCGATGGCGATCACTTCGGAGCCAGTTCCCTACTTCCCTTCTGCACGGCCGCGGCGCATCGCGGACATAAATCAAAAGAGAGTCGGCAGAGACGACTAAAGCAAGCTTATTTAGCGCGAAACGTCACGTCGCCGCATCGGTGCAACCGGTCCTACGTTTGTTCCATTATATTCTATACTAGCTCTAGCGGGACAGGTTGCATACACACACACACACAGACGGGGGAAAGGGTTGCATAAGTGTTCTCCTCCCTCCGCGTTCGAGCCACGTTCGATTGAGAGCTCGAAAGGCGGACATCAGGGAGAAGCGAGAGACAAGAGGGGGAGAGAGAGAGATGTGCCTCGCCGGCCTTGAACTTGACTTTTCTGCGAGAGAGCGAGAAGCTGCCGCCGCGTTCGCGAAGGCCGCGGAGCCACGCCATCGCAATTTTAGACGCCGAGCGCTGGCGGAAACGGCCGACAACAACGGCCTTGGGCCTCTCAATCTCGTTTTATCTCGTTTTATCTCCTCCTCTGTCCTACCTTCCTGCCTATACATCCGTGATTCCCCGTTCCGCTACGCGCCGACGCGACGCGACGCGACGCGACGCGACATGATCCCGACGCTATTACCGACAACTTAGCACCCCACTTTCAGAATATTAATATAATTGAAGAGATTCTCTCTCGTTCTTCCTCAAAAGAGAAAAGTGACCGTCTGGATTAGACGGTCATACACGTAAAAAAGTCAATTGAACGTAAAAAAAGAATTAGCCCCTATAATTAAAGCCCTCCGAAGTTACGGGGCGTTAATTTCACCCAAATCTGCATCCTCCTGAGAAATATAGTGTCTGAGAGAGTGAGAGATTCTCAACTCGATCTTGAATGAAATATAAAACAAAATTATCATTGATTTTCGTACTACATCGAAATTCTGAGAATGAAATGATAACACGTGCGAAAAAACATAGACAAGACGCGACGCAACAAAAATGAACAGAAATCTCAGTTAACTAGTTAAACAATTTCGCGAGCGAGGACGGGAAACCGTCGTTAAATTTCAATACAACCACGGTCGATCGAAAAGTGAAGATTAATTGCGAGATGCGAGCTGAGCGTGCGCGCGATCGCAAAGTAAAATAAAAGATTTTCATTAAGTCCCGCCGCTCGAAATTGGATTGCGACGCCAGGACGCCAGGAGTGCCAGGACCCAGGTGGCCGCCGCGGCCGGGGTTAAAAGACTCTCTCATGTAGATAATTATGTATATAAAAATCCCTTTCTCGCGCTATTGAAATGACTCATTGTCAGTTTCTTCGCTTGTCATCTCCAGCGTTGCTATAATGACTATAATGAGCAATTAATTTTCCAAATTCTTAACGGGAAAAAGGGAGAAACTATAGACATTCTCGTTGATTTCTGAAAGGGTCTGTGAGGCTCTTGCAGTACAACGGTTTCTTGAACTTTACGCTCTCATCTCGCTCTCGATCGCCCGCGCCGATGGGAGAGATGATTGATAACGTGCACCGTGATATTATGATATAGAAGCGAATCGGATCGCCCGGTGCGCGGTGCAGGCCCGGTAGGTATAACGATCGGATATGGAATAAACGCGCGCGCGCGCGTGGTATCGCCCACGCTGCACAAATTAAGATACGCCGCGATTAACATCGGTCAATAAACAGCTCCCTATCTGTCGCCAGTTGCCAGGTGCGATATCGGCCGATAGTGCACAATTCGCACAACAGTCGCATAATGCCCAACTCCGCCGACTCCGCGTCGTGCGTCGTGCGTCGTGCACGCCTGAATCGGCAGGCGTTTGCGCGGAATTGCAGACGCGGAGTGATCGCGTCTGACATAACAGCGGACGATTTTCAGGAACAACGAGAAGCTTTCGTACTGGAAGGCTCTTATCTGTTATTAGATCTAGATCTCTCTCGTTTCGCGAAAGCGGCTGCACGCAAAGTCTATAAATGCGTCAGCCTCTCTTTTTAAATATATATATTATTTTTTAGAAAGAGAAAATAATCCTGGAAAGAACTCGCAGCTTCCCTGCAACGATCGGATAATTGATGTATATTTTTACACGCTTTTGCCGTAGCAGTCCACGTAGAAATCCACGAACGTGTCGATATTCCGCAACCGATATTCCGGTTGCAACAAGTCGCGACGGACGTTATCTGTGAATTGTTATAATTGTCCGCTTGCGCGCGCGGTCAGAATATCGGCAGTGTACGTACGTGGGTGGTTACGGAATTAGAATGCGAAAAGAGCGGATCGATTCCTCGAGGATGAAGACCCTGGGTCGCGGTCAAGGCCGGAGCCTTGGCGGAAACTACGCTCCGATTTCGCATCGATCTTATCCAATAAAAATAGCGCGATAACGCGGCCGTGTAATAACGCGGTATTAAAACAGCAACGAGAATAACTCCGAGTCGGCCCGTCGCGCGTCGAGTACCTACATTCGACGTGGATATCGGCTTCCGTCGTCGTTGAATGTTGAATCATTCAAGCTTTCAGATCCTTGGACATCACGGTTCGCTGTCTCTCATTTTCTAAATTGTAGCTTTACTCACGACCTTTATATTCGTAAAGGAAAAAGATAAGCGAGTACGGTAGGTTAAACTTTTCGTTAAACTTGAACCTATATAACTCTCTGTTATGTCACAACAAGATCAAAATTGTAATTTTATTTACCATATATGTATATGTATTGTATATATGTATATGTACATAGAGACAGAAAATGAACAGATATACCGTAAGTCTTGTAAAGCTTGGGTCCATTTAACTTGACATATCATTCGTCTTCATTTTACAGTTGTTAATTATTAAAGACTTTTATTATTGATTGCAGCGAAGCTTTTTTTATATGCCGTGGGGTCTGAATTCTGAACAGAGACCTCGGAGAACTTATCGACATAAGATGATGAGATCAATGGGAATGGGAAGGGGGAGAGGGAGAGGGGAGGGGAGAGGTTCAGGTAAAGGCGAATCTGCGGTGAACAGAACGGGAATCAGTCAGAACGGGAGATAGGCCTTGTCGATCAACGAGCGGCGCGGCGGTATGCGGTATGGCGGTATGGGGCCCGTACCCCGTACCCCGTACCCCGTACCCCGTACCCCGTACGGCTCGATGCCGAGTCATATCGCTGGTAGGGAGAGATAATAATCCCTCTCCGGAGCAAGATGTTCGAAGGGGAGTCAAGTTTAAGGCCGCGAGACATCGATGACGTCACCTCGTCATCGGAGTGAAAGAGAAAGAAGGAGGTGTAAATCCTAACCTTGGACAATGCGCGAAATAATCGGTAGACAGGTACGTTCCCGATTTCGAGTCACGCAGCTAGATCTCGAGCCCTAGTGAGAAAATACTGCGTTAAAAAATAGCGCATTCTTATGATTCGATAAAAAAAAAGGAGACTCCTATATCGCGCTGGTAATTGGACGCTACTACGCAAAAATCAAAAATTAAGATGTGGGTGTGTCGCTAATCTAGCTATGACTATAACTCTCAATCAGTTTCTTTTTCAATCTTATAAATGGACGTATTTTTGCATTTTCCACCAACATTGTCTGTATAAAATGCTTAGAAGAATTCAGCAGTCATTCGTTCCGCACGAATCTGTTTTTGCGCACAGAAGAAAACAAAAGAGTATCGCATGTAGAAAAGCACATTGCATTTATACATGTTAAAACGCAAGTAAGACTAAATTCCTGTAAGAGACGTCGGTGGTCGGTGTAATGTTGATCCGTAACATTTTTATATAACTTGTCAATAAAACACGCTCCGATGTGGGTATGCGTCCGCCTTTTTCGCCTACTTTCTCTCGCCCACTCGGCTTCACCTCCCTCGAGGCATCGCAGGATCGTGCAGAAATCGTGCCTGGCTCGTACTTTGCTTCCATCCAACAATAAGTACGTGCGGGTTATTTATTTATTTATTTGTTGTCCTTTCTTTTAATAACGAACATCGTGCCCTTTCCCTCTTTCGTTATTAATCCCCGAACGATCAAGCGAGGTACGGACTGTATCCCGGACATCCCTCCTACGTATCGCAGGTATCTCCTAACTCCGTCCGCGAACATCTCTCTCTTTCGGACGGATGGATGCACGAGTGCATCGGCGCGCGTCAGCGATCGACAGCGATCGTGGTGCACGTATTCACGTACAAGTATATCACGTAACAACGACCTTCGCATTGTTACTCTATCACGACCACGTTCCGCGTTCCGCTTCCTACCCGCGAGCACTTGTTTATGCGCAACTAGCGCTGTGTCGTAATGCCTTTTTCAATAATCCGGCAAGAATTTGCGCGAGTGTTCCAACGCCAATCCACTTACCGTTTAATTAATTACATTGCTTTTCCAACTTATCGTCATATTAATATATTATAATATATGTAACAGCTGGACCGATCTGTCGGGCAAAGTCAGAAATTACATAAATTACACAAATTCGAGGAATAATAATGTTCGTGCATCGAAATGGTCATCATTCCAATTAGTTTCAATACGTCGTCTTCTCCAACTGAGAGCTTTTTACAATCCATTTTCTTAAAAAAGAAGAAAAAAATCTAATTAGTAGCATTCGATACAGAATTCAATGGAGAAAACGGCGATGCTTTTACAATGAAATGAAATTTCGCGAATAATTTGAAGAAGCTAATAAAAATAATAGAATATAATGTATGTAATGTTAATCATAAAACGCGATAAAATATATTTTCGTTATCATGTCAGTTGATCCCGCAGCAAGCACACGACGACATGACTCGAAGGCGATAAGACAGTTAATGAATTTTACATTACGATCGGTATGTAGATTTTCACGAAGCCGGAAAAATTTGAATATTCCAAAAATATCCGTTGACGCAACTCGCGCGATGAATATTTTTCTTCTATCAAGCTCCGACCGCGCGCGGCGCTCCCGCTCCTGTTGGACGATTTTGTTTTTATTCCAGTTAATGTAATTTACATACGATTTGAATAAGCCAACGTTTAAAAGACCGCAATTCGTCGCAGAATTATTGGATTGGGTATAACAAGACGGCTCCCGAACCTGTCGCGCTCTCCACCGAATTTAAGAAAAATTGAAAACCGCCACTTATTCCTGACCTTAGATGGTTAGTCCGATCCGATTTACGAACAAATTGAGAAGGAATGACGAGTCACTTTCATTAGCCGCTCGACGATGATCGGATCGTCGCGGATCGCGGATCTCATTGTCAGTCACGTGCTCATATATATTTCAAGTGTACGAACCATACGCTAGCACAAATTCGTCGACCGTCGTTAACCCCTTGTCAATTCGGCTGAGAGGCAACGCGATGAGATGGGTAGAATCTCGTTATCATTGTCTGAAAGTATCGAGACCGGCGAAAAGTTCGAGTACGCACCTAAAGATTTTAGCCTTCGTAACGCGTGCGGCGCGGCGCATCGAAAATCGAAACGCTAAACAATATCGGCGATAACGTGACACGTAACGTAAGCATGATGTATTTCGTCACGCTGTCTTCGTGACGCCTCACGCACGTGGAATTGCGTAAGGATCGTATAACGTTGGGTGCGTGCATGCGACCGCGAGTAGGACACATTCCGTAATTCCGTTGACGGTTGCGCGTCCGTATCTGATTGTGAGAGAAATCGAGAGTCGCTCTCGAAAGTCGCGCACCCAGCAGCGCACCCAGCAGCGCATCACCAGACCAGACAACTACTGGACAGACTGAACTACTGGACAGCAATAGCACAAGTCGATGACAAGTCGCTCTTTTCAGGCATTAATAACTTTTCACACGCGGCAACTACCAGCCGATTACGGAGGCAAGGCTGATTTATGCAGTAACGACACACACCCCCTGCGATGTACGTAGGGAATTATTGATTTGCACAATAATAGAGTTTTATTCTAATCTGGAAAAGGAGTTAAGTCTAAAGAGTTAGACTTTAGAGACTTGGTATTGTAGTGTGCTGCAAGAGCGGAGTGGGGAGATGGCGCGGATGGCGCATATATACGTATGTATGTGAGCAGGAGAGGACGCAATAAAGATTGACTGATAAGCGCGCTATGTAACAAAGGCCTTATTTATTTAGTATAGCCCTATAGGACTACTACAGGTATACCTGGTATATTCTGGATATATTCTGTTGAGCGACGCACGTGTGCACACGCATGCGAGCCACAATTGAGTCTATTAAATACGTCACACGTCACACCTACGTCGCGGTCGTGCGATTTCGCAAAAATCTTCAAATCGCTGAATATACTGACGTTTCTTTCGCGAGTAATTCTTTATACGCAACAGTTATTAAACCGAGCCGATTAAACAAAAACGAAATTAATTTATACAGTTCTATACGTATTCGTATTCAGTATATAATTAAAAGTGTTAAACCTGCGCTCGTTTCGTCGATTTCCAAGTTTCTCCCTAAATCTAATCTAACATATTTTCTTCTTTTTTCAAATTGTACCAATTATCGAACATACCAATGTACCAACGTTCAAAAATGTGTTGCTTTCAAGGATAACTTGCGGGATTTGTGGGATCAATGGATTTTTAAAAATAATTTTCCAAAATAATTATATGTAGGAGCTATGCAATGAGATTTTTGATACTGTCCGAAAATAAATTTTCCAAAAATAAATAAATATATGTAGGAATGTAGGTACAATAATATTTTAAAAAGAAATAAAAGTTACGCTAAAGATATCCTCTTGTAGCCTCTCAATAATTGTCGCGATATACAGTTGCATACTTTCAAAAGTTTTTCTCCACAGAACATTACCTATGCTTAATATATCATGTACACAATACACATTACGGATTACGGACAGATAGACATAACACGACAGACGAGAACGACAACGTGGTTATAAACAACCGCAACATATATATTATCTTTTTTGAAATAAATTCATCATGATTCTCTATTGAAAAAATTAGATCATTACAGATTCTCGATTTCACTGCTAATGACGACTCACTCGACGTCTTCAGAGTCAAGCATAATATTGACAACTTCATACGGAAAGTGTCGATAGCAGATAAGATTTCGCTTTGCAAAACATGAAGTTTAAACGGTAATTGAGAAGCAATAAAGTCCCTTTTTTGTTTTGTTTCTGAATTCGAATCGAAATTCGGTATTTTCGTTGAAGAAAGAAACTCTAATTGTAAGCTTACTCTCTAAAAGACTTAACTTCTTACCCTAAACTACCCTAAAATTATATGTGGTCAAAGAGAAGACCGCGGGCGGTTTCGAAACATGCTGCAGTACATGACAGCGAAATAAAACGTGAAGGAAGGAAGGAAGGAAGGTGCGTATCGTCAACCATCATAAATCTCGACTTACGTCGTGTAAGCAAATCCGAATGACATCGAGCTAATCGGGCATTCTTTTGCACCATCTCTCTTCTTGTCATCCGAAAAGACGCCGCCGCGCCGCGCCGCGCCGCGCCGCGCCGCGCCGGCCGCGTACCTGCTGCCTTTCTTTATCGCGGATTATTACGAAGAATATCAATTCTCCCTTCCGTTACAGAGGCTCTCGGGCTGATTTGGAGTCGATCTCCTCTCCGATCGTTAATTAAACGATATCGCGTTTGTCATTAAGCGCAGCTACGCCGACCGAACGCGCAAAGCCAGCGAACAAAGAGCCGAAAAAGCAGGAAGGAGCGCCGAAAAAGAGAGAGAGGGGAAAAAAGACACGCTTGCCCGATGATGAAGGAAGCTCGGCGAGACGGCGAGGTACAATACCGAATACCGGACGAAGAGGAGCCCCGCGCGCTCGTGCGAGCTGCGAGCTGCGAGCTGCGATCACAACAAACAATATTTTTCCCCGGTCGCGGAGTGGTGTTTTTCGGAGCCGCACGCGCGCCGCAAAACACTCCAGTTATCCCCGGTCTCTGTAGGTGGATTTCGGAGGCACATCTTTCCTCGCGCACACCTATATTTCGACAAAGCGGATATTCGGGACTCGGGACAAGCCCGATTACTCAATTTTCCCTGAAAGCTGGCCTGAAAACGGAGCGGGCTAGCTCCCTCCGTTGTCCGAGGATTCCCAAGAGACTAACAAACTGGCGAGCATGAAGCCATGAAGGAAATTAGTCGCGAGACGTGGGATGAATTATCTAACAGCCCGACACGTTGTGTAACGTAACGGCTCGTCGCGGCTTGAGTAATACACGTTCGCACCTGCTGAAATATTAATGCAGAAAATATTGTTTACACGATCCTCGCGAACGTTTCGTCGCAAGGCGCAAGGCGCAAGGCGCAAGGCAAAGATTTATACACCGATTTTTCAACGGAGTGAGCAAGATTGCGAAAGATCGCGGAGCCGGGAATAGGGAAATTATGAAATCGCGCGTTTGATCGTATCGATAATTGCAAGTCGTTTTACGATTCAGCGAGACGCATTCAGCGAATCTCGCTCCGTAAAATCTGCGAACGTGTAACGGAGTAACAAATTGACGAGTTTGATTTTCCTTTTAAAGACGCGATCCTGCGATCGTCACCATCGCCAATCGATCGAAGACGATTGAAAGAACTTTGAAAGTGTAGGATTGCGACGCTGCGCAACGTGCACATCACGTAAACAAAGCCACGAGATCGCGCAGAAAAAATGAGAGAGAGAGAGAGAGAGAGAGAGAAGAGGGAAAAAGAATCGTTAGGTGCCGTATCGTCGTAACGTGTACGGCACTTACCACGTCGTACATCCACGCGTCCATGGCCTCGTCCTCGTCCCACGCGACACCGAAAAGTGCACGCACAGTCTCCGTTTTCTCACGCGTGCACCTCCTCTCGCCGTCAATCGGGACTGGCGCGATCGCGACGCTCGCGGCTCGACACCGCTCGTCCGTCCAAATCGGCCCGTCGTGTCGTAACGTACTCGCGGCGCGTCGCGGCGCGTCGCGTCGCGTCGCGAGCGAGCGCGCCGCCCGCGCAATACAAAATAACGCACCGCACGCTGCGCGCACCGACGACGAAGAGGAGGAGATAGAGGAGGATGACTGCGACGACGACGACGACAACGATCACCGACGTTCACGGCAACGCGCGCCGTACGCGACTGAACTGACCGAAGGCCTGAAGGCTGAAGGCGCTAAAACACATCGGCGGCGTTAAGTGAATCCGCCGCGCGGAGCGGAGCGGCGCGGCGCGGCGCGGCGCGGCTCCGAATGCTCCGATGCACGGAGGTGGACCGGCGCGACGCGACGGCGATGTCGGCGATGCGGGAGTTGCGGGACGAAGGCCCTGGACGGCCGCGCAGCTGCGTCGCGTACGACGCCGACGCGTCGATGCGACGATGCACATACGTCAGGCCCGATCTGGATTTTTCGCGATAGTCCCCGAAGAGGAAAACGAAAGGAATTTTGAATGCGAGATGACATTCTGAGGTCACGATCCCGAACCTGAGAACCGAGTTAAAATACCGAGAACCGAGAAAAAGTTCAATATAATCCTAAAATCGGTATATCGAGAAAACATCTCGGGGTACAAGTATGCATTTCGCCGAGGTCGAATTGGTTTATACCTTCTCGTTCTCGAGAACTACAATCTGATTTGATATCAACTTTTGCTTTCTTATTCATCAAGCTTTTTTATTAACCAAACTTATACGTAACGTCCATTTCGGACACGCGTCGTAGGTACAAGTCAGAAGTCACTACAAGTACCTAATAAGAATTGCATCACGCTGCCTTGAGCCTTGATAGAAGAGAGCGGGAGATTTTATATTGTTAGCCGTACTTTTTCGCGCTACTCGCATCTAAAACGACAATATGTAATTAGGCTCCAGATAAAGAAACATCGCACAGAACTCTATGTCTAACAATAAGTAAAAAGATATATGTTACATCCAGAGATCGTTACGTCAACCTACAGAAATTCCAACAATATTTTTATGCTGATAAAGCGCTGACTCTATGTATTGTACTTGTACATAATGATATATATTTACAAGATACATATAGGATATAGTATGTATGTATATATAGATATTATGCAACATTATCATATTCATTAGCAATGTTTGTTAAGAATGTTAAAACACATGCGTGCAATAATATCGTCTTTTATTAGAAAATTAATTAGAAAAATTCTCAAGTTTGCGTAAGCCCATTTATTCATTTTGCTTTATACTTGATTAATTTTTCGTCTCTTGTCAGTGCTCGCACCAAAGTTTGTGCTGTACTGGCTGTACATTATGTTGCATTATGTAAAGTAACGACCTGAAATAACATCTATCGTGCAGTTGCACCGTATTAGGCAACACCGAGGTATTTTCACCTTATCGTATTTATCGACAAGACAAACCAACTGTCTCCGAACTAAAGCACAGATGTGTTTGACGACCATTTTTCGCAAACGTCGCGTGCAATGTCATTTTGGATAAAATCATGGTCACGGGCAATCGGTCATTAACATTGTAGCCCTCGTATCACCTTGATACGGCTCGCGTTTTATCGTGCCGACTCGAAACGGCTTTTTCATATCTCTATATACGTTGATTTATATCCTCTCTCTTTCTCTCTCGTCTTTGCATTAAGCTCCACCCTTTCTGAGAAGCGAGGCAGTAGCAGACCCTCGTAGTCGTAAAATATTTTCCTACATTCTAGATAAATATATTTATAGATATATTTTTATGTTAGAATTCAGATAAATTTTCTTTCGTGTGTATGTGTGTGTAAATGTGTTTATGATGATGCAACTCTAGTAATAACTATACAAACTATTTTATATATTTATATTCATTAGCAAAATGCGCGTGATCTAATAAATCAAAAGATACATATATTTATCCAATATTTCAAGCGATAATTTTTAGATACATGTTTATGAAAATTTCTCCTTCTTCTGTTCAGTTCGATCGTCAAGTTCGCACATGGTTTCAGATACCCGAGTCAGAAACCCATGTCAAACGACATTTACGTATTATACAGACGAATTGAATTTTCCCTCGCGGCAACGGCAACGGGTAGATCGATTGAGCGAAACGCTCCCATGTCCCATCGTACCGTCGTCGACGTCGTCGGGTTGCGTCGCGTCGCGTCGCGTCGCGTCGCGTCGCGCTAGAGAATCACCCGGAGTAATCGCTCCGGATCCTACAAACGAATGTGGCAGTCTCGACTTGATACGTTACTGGCGTTCAGACGCGCCAATGTGTGTATATCACGACAGTGATAGGTGAGTGGGTGGCGGGGGCGGTGAAGGCGGCCGCGGCTGCGGCCGCGGCCGCGACGCGACGGGAGTCGCAGAACGGCGGGGTGGTAGGGGGGGAGAGGGTGGAGACGTCGGTGGCCTTGAACTTGACTGCCGTCGCTTTTTGCGCACAGCCGCCTAGCCGCTGCGTCGCCCGCCCAAAACAGCCCACCGGCGTAGACCGTAGACCTCGTGCGTCTACCCGACACGATGACGATGACGACGAACGACATCGCGCTGTCATAGGGGATCTCTCTCAAACATATTTATTCTTCGAATTAGAGTAGTCAAGAGTATAAGATGACATATTTAACGCGATCCATTCAACAAGTTAAAATCGAAGACTGCAGCTGTCTCATCTAATAAATTATAAATTTGATTATAATTTTGACGTTGAAATTCAACGGAATTTCGGATATTAATCAACACTTCTTTTAATAATTTATAAAAAATTATCTACTTTCTCATATTTATCAGTCTTTCTTCGTTCGTTGCTTTTACAGCGTTATATATTTCAATGAAAATCGGCTCATTCTTCCAGGCATTAACATATCTGACTTTATACGTATAATTGTATTTCGATATTTATGATTCGATTTTAAAACGAATTCATTACGATTCTTTCTTTTCCCGATTTATAATCTAAATCCGTGTGTATTGTTGGGTAAATTAAAAATTATACTTGATACGCGCAGCAGCAACTCGAGTCGATCGATACGAGTACAGGTCAGTGTACTCGCGGAAACTTTTCAATATCTTGTTAACTCTTTAACTTATCCAGAGGAGTCTACTGAACTTTCTCCGTTGGGAGAATCCTAATAATCTTCTTTAATCCCAGAGAGATATAGCCAATAACACTATCTCATTAGAAAATATATACAACACTTCATAATTCGCGCCTACTAATTATTACGTTGTTATAGCGTTATTTTTTAATGGAAAATAAGGCGAAAAATCATTAACTATTGTTCTCTTTAATATTTAATGGAGAAGATATTATCATTTTGTATATCGTCAAATATTTTCATAAATTCGAATATTTTCGATTATCTTACTTCAATACTTACTTTTATTCTTTAATACTCTTTTTGTGTTTTTTTCCCCCTAAGAAAGTATAAGCCAAAACTTTTATACGTAGAATAATGGGAAGAATCAATTCATATAAAAAAATTATACGGTTCTATTCTAAGAAAAGTGCAATTACACAAAATGAGGTCATCGATTCTTTCCACATTATTCTTTATATAAAAGTACTAAGGTAAAATTAAAAGAGAGCGAATATACTGACTGACATAGGCTTTTTAAAGTTTTACAGGCTGAGACCTTTGCTCCGAATAATGAATCGCACGAGTATCATGTTCTTGTAATTATATATATATACCTGTTGACGCAAAACAAGTAAAAATTATTTTTACGATAAGCGCTTTTCAAATATGATAATATCTCGTGTATGAAAATGAATACTATTGCACAACACATTTTATAGAATGTATACAATAATAATAACAATCATATAACAAGTAATAATTATGATAACAGATTTTTCAGCGTCTTTCGTGCGTACAATTAGAAAATAGTTTTGAAATTTCTCCTCAATCTTTCCTTTTTAACAATTTAAAGAAATTTCACACAATGTAATTCATTATTTACATCATCGGCTGTTTATTATGTAATGCGCTAAATGTTGTAGATCGTTTTATTTATTTTCATTTATTTCACGTTTAATTTCTGTTAAAATGTTGTTTGTAAAATATTTATATATCGTCGAATTCTGTTGGATGATATTTGTTAAACGGTCCGTGATAAAATCTAGAGATCTTAAAAGACGTCTGCCGGCAATTATTAAACTATCTCAAATCTCAATCAAAAAGATTCAATTCTCAATTCAAGCAAAGTACAATAGAAAATCAAGAGACTCAGACTCACAATCAGATGACTCAGATCGTCGGCTCACGATCGAGAAATTTACCGTGTTCGAAGCAAGAACTCCTCGATATCGCGAAACGGCGGATGTGATGAATGATGATGATCAGGACGGGGAGCGGTCCGTGTTCTCAAAAGTTCACCGACGGAAAGAGGGAAACAACGGAGAGCCGCTGCCAGTAGGCTGAGTGTCGTAGGGCATCGGTCGTCATTGAACGCACATAAGTACACGATGCGACGTTGAGGTTGAGGTTGAGGTTGAGGTTGAGGTTGAGGTTGAGGTAGAGGTAGAGGTAGGTAGGTAGGTAGACTGATAGACCTCGCGCGTGGCGGATCGATATAGCACTCTCGCTTTCTCTCGCTTTCTCTCGCATTCCCGATGTACGAGCGATGACGCGACGGCGCACGTGCCCGCGTGTCTGAAATCCTCGGGCTCGGGAATCGATGTAATTGCGGCGAGTTCAATTTCCGACAATCCCGACGCCGCGGCCGCGGCGCGGCGCGACGCGGACCCCGCGCGAGGGAATGGGAACTGGAGGCTGGAGGAAGATTTACGATCAAACGAAGCTGATCGTACAATACTTGATCAGAACGCCGCAAAATTTAACGGATTTAGAAAAATGAGAGGCACTCTCAAGAAAGATTTTAATGGCGCTTTTAACGCCATACGACCGCGTACAGAAACGTCAAAAGTTATAAACATTGGGACATTGATGGGGGAGTGCGGAGAAAGTGCGGAATGCAGAAATAGGAAGGTATGTGTACTCGTAAAATAAAAATACCCTACTATGCAGAGGAATTAAATAAACGCGTCAATTGTCATTGCATATTGAGCATTGAGGAGTGGCCGTCGGTAATAGAGACATTCGCGCCAGAGCCCAGAGACAATCTCGGTTGATATTGGCTGTCGATCAGCGATGTTTCGCGGGTACCTAACCAGACCTAACCAGGCCTAACCAGGCTACCAGCTGATGTATATACCAACGCAGTCTTTCCTCGATGCACACATTGCACTTGCACATGCAACGATGCAACGATCCAACGCCTATGATCGTTTCGTAACGCATCGTTGCTATGGAAATCTTGCTGATGTATCTCCGTCTAAACGGAGCAATGTCCTTAATCTTTATGTAGCGCCTCCGAAACTGAACGTTGGAAAACGTTGACAAGTATCGAGACTCGAGACACAGAAAGAAACTTTGTGATTCGCAAGGCAGAGTGATCGCACGCGTCATGGATTCGAGGCGGCTGACTTGAGACTTGAGAGCAAAGGGGGGTCAGATTCATCAGATCATTTAGATCATTCAGATCAAGGACGCGGACAGCCGGGCCCCGAGCACGAATAATTCCGCGTCGCGGTACGACGCGCGAGGAAGGGATGAAACGAGCGACGAATGCGACGAACGGGAGAAAAAAACAATGTACCGAATGTACGCGGCGCGGCGGAGCGAGGAGTACGCGGAGTACAAGGTGCATAAGCGGAGTTCGCAACAAAGATGGCGGGCGCGGATTTGGCGAAATCGCACGAGACTCGCGGTCGCGACGAGACGGCGGCAAAACGATTCGCGATGCGCCGATGCGGAGCACACGCGCGCGAGAGCACGTCGCGTACCACGTTTACTCACCGGCTGAAAGACTCAATCAGCTCGACCGCGACCTCCTCATTGCCGCTCGTGGCCCCTCGTGCACGACAAAAATGCTTGCGAGTAATGGCCGATTTTATGGCCCACCAGTGGCGGAAAACTCGGAAGGAGTTTTGCCCGAGTTTCGCGGGGGGCAGCAGCATCGGGCACGTGGCACCATCAAACGTAAATCGCGTGAACCTCCAAAGGTAAAAGCGAGCCTCTACCGATAATTCACGAGTCTCTCAAGTCTCAACCTCAACCTCAACGTTCTGTCGTTTTCTCTAGAAATTTCATTTTCACAATGCGACAGCCTAATCATTAAAAAAACAAAAAAAAAAAAAAACAATGCTTTATGTACCATCTTGCGCGCACCGATTATCATATTTTTACTACAGATAGATATCAAAGCAGAGAAAAAAAAAAGGAAGCGGAAAAATTAAGAAAAGCACACAGGTCTTGTACAGAAATCCGTATGAAATACTCGACTATTTGATGACTAAAGTTACACAAATATTTCTCAGATAATTAGGCATTCTTTTTAATTGACAACTTCAGGATTCGACGCAACAATAGTTTAATTTAACCTTAAAACTTTAATAGATAAATAATCTTGAATTTTCTTTAAGTTTTTAAGAATATAACTTTTTGTTTCTGAAAAAGGTGCGAGACCACTGTCACATCGAATATCCTATAACATTCGTTCAAAATATTGTTTTCGGGGGCATACTTTAAAGCTATCAGACTCTGGCGATCTCGCACGAGATATTATTGGAACTCCATTTACCGCCGAGGGCCGGTTTCACTCTCAGCCTCGCATAAGCGTGCTTGTGCACGCGCTCCGGATTCAGAATCATGCACTCGTTGATCACTTTGCAGTAACACCGCATGTCGGACGGTAAAATCAACAAGTGCGGCTGCTGGTCGAAAAAGGCGTATTTCTCCCACAACTCCGTGTCCACGTTCAGATCCTCGGACGGAGGATACACGGGGTAAAAACACGTTTGAGCGAGCACGTGGTCAGCCAGGCGACTAAGTCTATCACCTGACACATTGCTGAAAACATTTATTAGTTTATAGTTTATCGTTTATCGTTTATCGTTTATCTTATAAAAATAAAAGACGTGTAAAAATTTTTGTAGACAAAATATGTAACGATGTATATTACGTGTGATTAGGATGTTATTAAATGAAAGAATCCATCAATTTCCTATCAACTCCTGAGATCGTTAAAAACTCTAGGGCATACTTACGATATTTCTTCTTTCCCGATATGTTTGATAACGTCGACCGACGTGATCCCGATCTTCAAGCCCGCGACATCCAACGTACAAGGATCCGGCATCAGCTTCAAGTTGGAATAATTTTGCAACTTCCGATTGAAAACTGCGTATTGAGGGGTTGGGAATATAGGTTCGTGATGTGCGTCGCGATTAGAAGCTACCAGCACGATCTGCGTGCTCTTCCTGTAACGTCACACAATTCGATTAACAGAGAGATTATACCAATTCCTTTATCTCAACGTGTATCAATCCACGAAAAGAGAAGCAGTATTCTTTGTTTTCAAACGCTTTGAATTGAAGAATTCGAGACACTTTGTACATTACCGCGTCAATTCCATTATTTTCGTGAGAATCTTCTCGAATAGTTCCTGATGCGTATCCTTAATGTGATTGTCCTGTATTTCGGGATGCGTGTATTCGAGAAAAGGCCCGATCAGTATCAAGACCTGCGGTTCGTCTGACGCGACCTTCTCCATCAAATCCCACAACGGCTGGTAATGCACGTTGTTGGACGCGGTGAACGGACCCGCCGCGACCAAGATATCGACTCTCGATTCGATTCGCGGCGTCGACGCGAGCGGCGCGTACGATTTCGCGAATATCTCCTTCACGTATAACGCGTCGCCTATTGGATTCACGGCCTCGACTGCCACGATCTGACCGGAGAATATCGAGTACTGTTTCAGATTGCGAAAGTCCAGCTCGATCGTGTCGGCCGCCGAGGCGCCCTTGCGCCTCGTGCTACCCTCCAGCATTACCGTGTTCGCGGATTCTTTCTTCAGGTTGATGCGACCGAATGTCCGAAAGTTGGTCTGATTCACGCTCCGTACGTTCTTCACGTAACGCAGCTCGGTGTTACCGGTATTACCGGTCGCCGCCGTCGACCACGTCTTTAACAATCTGCCGCCCAAACTCTGGCATACGAACGTGAGAAGGTGTCCTTGTTTCGACAGGATCTCGTACATGTACCTCGCGTCGCTAGGGACATGCGGCTCGTCGGATTTCGTAACTTGGACATCGTAATCGCTCGTCCTCTTCCAAGACGCGACGGTCTCGCCGATGGAAAGCAAGATCTTCCCCTTGTCCGTTACATTACGATGACTTGGCGCGCTACTATACACGACAAAATATATTGCAGAAGCGTTTGCAACAAGCGTTGGAAAAATCTTTATCTGTGTCCATATATTGAAATATTTAATTTGAGATATATTAGATGTATATTACGACCATCATGCTGTTGCAATTTCAAATTTTTTTAAAGAATACAAAAATTTCGAGCGTATGTGCATACTGTTGATCTCTTCAGCTCTTCAGAGCATTGTTATACTTGACGCGCAAGTGGATCTAATATATCCCATGAAAAGTTTAATCTTGAAGTTGAGAATTTTGAAACTAGGGACTTGAACCGCTAAAAACGCACGGGCTAAAAACAGCCCGTTTTAATTAATAAAAAAAAAAAAAATTTGCTTACGAACTCTCGACGCAGCTAGCTGGTGTAAACGCGTATTCCGCAACTCTCGCTTTACCGGCTCGTGCATCCGCATCGATTTCTACCTCGGGACTTGTTCGCGAGCGCTACGAGGAAAAAGAAAACAGCCGCGTTACCCATCATCTTTTGATTGTGCACGAACGTGCGCGAATCCACGTCAGCCGGTGATTGACGTGTACGCACACAACTGCGAGCCTTTAATCAAAGAATTCACCTCGAAACCGCCTTATATCCGAACCTGTTCAAAAGTGAAGATTATTTGTATTACAAAACTATGAAAGAGAGAGAAGCCTCGCAATGTATAATCCGCTTTTTTCGGAAGCATCGATTTAAGACGGTTCAGAAGCAAAATCTTGAATCATTCGCACGAGATCGCGATGATCCCACCTTTTCCGAATACAATAAAAAAATAAAATAAAAATGCTGAATATATAAATCAAAATCAAACGTTCTTCGTCTTACAAACCATGAAATTGGAATCGAATCACATGTTACAAATCGTCCAAAGCCGGTCTTAACATCTTAATATCGATCTGTTGAAACAATATCTGTGTTACGTCTCTATTTATTTCCGCTCTTGTTTACATTACATCTTTTAAGTATTTAAGAGAGAGAGAGAGAGAGAGAGAGAGAGAGAGAGAGAGTTACGTTACGTATATTTTCGCATTCTTTTTCTTCAATTTCTAGTAGACGTAGCAGCGGTCTCGCTTCACCTTTTGCGCGTAGATCTGTATTATATTTGCACATCATACTTGTTCATTCTGTAAATTATCGCTACCATCTGGTGTACATGTATGCATTGCACGCGGTAAATGACTGTTATTAAAATGATTACTATTATTAACGTTTTCACAGAGAAAACTGCATACATTCTTATATATGTATACATATACATATAAACGAGTAATACAAGTGTAATTCCACGGCGAAACAAACGTAGACTCTCCGTCGCTAGCTCGTCCACGTTTGTCTTGCGCGAAACATGCCGATATAGTATATAAGTATATACAGACAACGACCTATCCCGGAGGTATGCGCGCACATTCGAGGAGCTTCCGACTTCCGATTCCGATACCGATACCGAGACAGATTGCCGTAGACGAGTATGTATCTAGTCACGAAATGATGGAACACGTGCACCACATCCACACTCGTCTATGGAATTATTCTCTTTCTCCGTCTCCGGGCGTAATTATACTAATTATTCGCTTTGCTTCGCTTCGAGAGCCGCTGTAACGGTGATCTTGTAACATCTTGTCGATCGGACCTCGTCGCGAGATCTCCTTGTCGAAGGGAGCCTAATTTATCTAAATCGGTTGTAGGAATCCTCCAGTGTCTTCCATGTGCAGGAATGGAATGGAATAGAGTAGAGTAGAATAGAATAGAATAGGCTCTCCTCAGGAAGGTAACGCTGCTTCATGAAAGAGAGGGGAGAGAGGAGGAGGAGGAGGAAACCCTCCGATTTCGACGATCGCTCCGAAACGATGGCTGCTCGAACGTGCTTAATGAGTGTGGATCTAGTCACAACTTTATCGACCGTGCACTAGACCGCCACTCATTCGGCAAATCCGAAAAGAATCCCCGCGTGGGTCTCCCTTTTCTGCATTTTCTTCGAAACAGAGGAACCGGCTGATTGTGCCGCGAACGCTTGTCGCGCGCACGCGAATATACGAGGCCCGAGGGAGAAACGGCGGGAACGACGTTGCCTGCCGTTGTACAGAGGTTAACTGTGATTAACCTGGCCGCTCTTAACGTCTGCCTTGTATTACGCATTGCTTCAATGTCCGACGCGGTCCGATCTCCGATCCTCTCCGCGTTCCACGATCGGAGTGATCGGATTCGCTCGGTTTTCGCGGCGCATGCGTGTCACGCCACGAGTACGCTCCTTCGCACGTGACACGTTCCCTCTCGCTCTCGCTCTACCCGTCTTCTTTTTTATCCTCTTCTTCTCCAGTTCTCTTCCCGCCTCCCGTATATGTCGCCGTCGGATGCACGCAGGTCTGTTCTTCGTAGCTACGCTACGTTATACTTTCTGCACTCAAAATAAAGCAGGTGTCTCTATAATTGGACGTTTGCGTCCGCGTCCGAGAGAGAGAGAGAGAGAGAGAGAGAAGGAAAAAGGAGCACAAAGGGCTCGGCTACAAAGGAACGAACCTGATGACGAAACGTTCGAGAACTTTCGAGAAGAAAATGAACTTTTTCGGCGAGAAAACGCGTCGATTTTCTGGCGGAATATAAACGATATCCGGGAATTAAAAGAATCTGAGCTGCTACCCCTCCATCATTTTTAGAAAGGCTAAAAGAAAAAAAGATACCTCGCATTTGAAATATTTCTTCAAATAATGAAGAGATGTACGCCCTTACGTTCACATCTCTTCATCTATCGCTACATGCACTCTGCACGCTTTCACGTACCCCCTCTATATCATCAATCACATTTTGTAGAAAATTCGAAAAATAACGATGCGACGCAAACATTGTTTATCCAGATAATCATATTCTTTCTTAAACCCGGCAGCTCGCAGACCAAAGAGAAGGGGTAGAAACTCGCTCCGAGTAGAATCGAAGAAGAATCGTACTCCTCGTGTAAAAAACTGAGAAACAAAGCGGAATATGTAAAATAAAATTGCTTTCGTTTTCTTTTCGAGAGAGAGCGAGAGAGAGAGAGAGAGAGAGAGAGAGCGAATCAGTCTTCAAAAGCCAAACACGTCTGCTCGACTTGTGTTTGCCTGATTTGACTTCTATTGACACGTCGCGATCGCAACGCAATGCTAAGTTAACGGAAAACACATTGTTGTAATGCTCGAGCGTCTATGAGAGCAATCCGGATTCTTAACTAATATTGACGAACTAATGTCGACGAGTAAACAGTAACGTTGATAAATAGACATTCGAAATGTTAAGTCAATATAAAAGCGGACAAGGCACCTCGCGTTCGATACAAGTAAATTTCACAGATATTCCTGTCTCATGTAGGAAGTAGGAAAGGACCGATCTAACTTATTCGAACATTAGACGTACTATACCACGTACTAGCCCATACTCGTCGAGAAATACATCAAGTATACTTGGTCCGAAAGATATTACAGTGAGCATTCGCGCGCGGAATTTTATCAGATCTTTATCAGATTCAAATAGGGAATAAAGCTTTACTGTCCTCTTCGTAGTCTTCGTACCTCGTGCCTCGTACCTTTGATATCTAACTTGTAAAAACCTTTTCATTCTTAATCGCGTATAAACTAGCTATTAATCCTCCATCGACATTTATATGAAAGAGAAAAAATTACAGCCAGATTAGTGGAACAACAGGTCCAAGATACTCGGCAAACAAATCCACAGCAACTACTTACGGGAAGAAAAGGATCAGTGATGACGGCCGCGACCGTTTTCCACGATCCACCGGACCACCGACACTGTAAATCTTGTCTCTTCTCTATTCTTCTCCCATGATCCTCCACCCTCCAGATCACTCTCGATACGGCCGTTTTCTGACAAACCGTGCTCGCTCGCCCGCCGTCCGCCGCCCGCCGAGAGCGAGCATTCCGGCGATTCAGGCGACTGTCGTCGGATAGTCGGATTGTCGGCGAGCGTCCGTTGAAACCGTTGAAACATTGGCGAATTACGAATATCGATCCGTCTCTCGCCTGAGTCACGCGGGCGGCACGAAGAGAAGCAAAGACGAAAGAAACGCGCCCGACGCGACGGACCGAAAGCCGTGCGGGCGAGGGAAGAGATTGGAACAGTTGTTGTTCAATTGTGCTTAATTGATGGAGAGACACCAACGGGCAACGGGCACCGGGCACCGGGCACCGGACAACGGGCAACGGGCGCGCGCGAGCAACCCGTCGCGTCACATCGGTCAAACGCGATATCGCCAGGCGCAAGTTATTCGCGTTGCTTATCGGCGAAAACGCGCATCTCCCGTTTCTCGACGATTTCAGCGGTCGAGGAGAAAGTTGACGGCGAGCGGACGAGAGCTGACAAAAGCCGGCGGAGAAAGGCTCGCTGGAAAATTTTGACCGTTTAAGGGCTCAGACACAATGAGAAAAATAAGGAATAAGATAAAGGAATAAGGAATAAGGCATGTTGCATCTCACTTTAATGTACGTGTACTGAAGTGAGATGCGACATTCCCTTATTCCTTATTCCTTATTTTTGTCATTGTGTCTGAGCCCTAACGCCGTCAAGCATAATAAAAAATGTCGCCAGGGAAGAATCGAAAAACAGGCCGGGGAAAGTGCCTTTTTTCCATTCTTTCTTACTTACTAATTTACTTGAATCAAAAACTCGCATCAGTAGCTTCAGTAAATTCGGAATTAGACGAAGAGAATGCATAAATATCAGTAAAAGTATAAATAACAAATAAGTAAAAGATGGATTGATGGATCACAAATTGTACGACAGTTATACAATGCCGGCGTTAAGGGATTCGCGTCGAGAATTTTTATTCAAATTTCGGCACTAAAAGGAGATCAAAGCCACCAAACACGTTAAATCGTCACTTTTAATGCTGGTCGAGTTTGAATCTCCACTCCTCCCACTCAATACATACTGATTGACGGATAATTAAAAAGAACTTGTGTATTCCCATGCAACAGACTCTTTTCAATCATCCGACTCGCAATCTCTCTGCAACCTGCAATCAATCTCCCGTCGAATCCAATCTTACGACAATCAATATCGAGTAAAATGGAAGAATCGCGAGGAGAGAGGTTCGTTCATTCCGCGCTCCTCAAATGTCAATCTCCCTCCGACCGCCGTCTAATAATTATACGCCTACTTCTCTCCCTTGGAGTGCGGATGCGGAAAGTATAACGCAGCACGTTCTTCCGCAGACATACTGAGAACACTTACTAAGTACCAAGTACCGTCGTTATCGTCAGTCGTTGGCGCAACAGGTTGCAGCGGCGAGGCGAGCGCGCGCGGCGCGAATCAACAGGGTTTACTCGACGCCCGTTGCCCGTTGCCCGTTGCCGAAGCCAACGGTCGTCGCACTCAAGTCCGCGCGACGCGTCCTCTCTCATACTCATACGAGCGTCACAAATGCGCACGCGCGCGCGCGCGCGCGTCCGCACTCCGCGGGCGATCGCGACGATCAACTCGCGTCGACTCGCGACGCGAGAAGCGAGAACCGACCGGCAGAATCGAATTTCTCCTCCGCGAGTCCCACCATTGGACGCGAGGGGAAGCCAAACGTATCGACGCGCGATCGGCGGGATCGCACGTCGCACTCGCGAACCTCGTTACAGTCGGCCTCGACTCGAGCCGAAACCGAACCATCATGGCCGCCGATGTTACCGCTTCTCTCGTGTTCCTCCCGCACACCATCACGTAATCGAGATGATCGCGATCGCGCGATCAAGCCTCTCAGAAGCGGGCCGTCGCGTCCCGTCGCGTCGCGTCGACGCGGGCGGGTTTTCCCGCGCGATCGCCAGCCGATTGGGGATTGGGGTTGCGCGAAAGGTGCGATCCCATGGTTAGTAATCTCACTCGCGAGTCGCGAGCGCGAAGACGCGCTTGTCAAAGAGGCCGATGGGCCGATGGCGGCGTGAGGCGTCACGTCGCGTTGCCGTTACCGTTACCGACGCCATCGAGAAATACCGAGCCACACCGGTAACCGAGTGTAACGCGATTGCGAGTCGTGCGCAGTGCGCACCAACCAGCACCAAATGAGCCGCGAGCGTGGGCCATAAATCGCGCGAGAATAATGACTTATCTCTCTCTCTCTCTACTCTTTATCCGCGTATTCACACCGAGGCGCGCGTAAATGCGAGAGCGCGAGCGACGAACCAACGGCGACGCACCGGAGACCGGAGTCCTTGAAAACTGAAATCGTGCCCTTCGAAAGAGATCTGCTCGGCTCGCCGAGGCGGCCGAGGAGGCAGGAGGGAGGGAGAAAGAGGAAGAATCTTTCCCCCTCCCCAACCCCTCACTCCCCCCCTCCCCCCCTCTTTCCTCTCTCTCTTTCTCTCTCTCGCCGCTGGAACAGCGCGTTCCTCGTTCTCGTTCCGCCAATGGAAACGGGTTGCCTGGCCTGTCGGCCTGATCTCTCTCCTCGCTCCTCTCACACGGGGGATCCTTCGTAAAGAGAGCCGAACAGGCGCGGAGAGGAGGAGGTAAGGTGGGAATCTACCTGGGCGATTTTTGTGGCGGGAATTACGGTGCCTCCACGCAGAATCTTGTAACGATGCTGTTTCCTCCTCTTCTTTTTCGATATACGAGTTTCGAAAATTCTCCCTCGCTCCTTCGATTTAGGGAAAAATGAAAGCGCAACGCAACATTGAGACGCGCATTTACAAACAAGAGAAACGCTTTGTACCGTTGTACGTATGTACAGATACACCGGGGAAGATTCATCACGATATCACGAACAGTGAAAGACAATGGTGGCAGAACGGCGTAAATTTCAGATACCTCAAGTGAACCCTGCTGAAACAATGCCAATGCCAATGCCAATTCGCGAACGGAGCTCCTTTCAGATAGGAAAGAGGAATTTTCCCAAGGTTTTTCAAAAGGAAATAGGATTGTTCCCGCAGACATTCCGGCACTCATCTCGGATAGATTTACGACCTTTGCGACTGCTGCAAATGATTATTGAAAATTATTGAAACAATTCCATTTCCTTCCGAGAACTTCCATTTCCTAAGAATTCCTAAGAAATCCTTGCCGGACTAACATTCTTTGAACAAGTATTGTATTTCAGATACTAAAATAATTTAAATATATTCTGCCAACATTGTCTCGCGTCCGTTGTTCATTTACTTTTGAATTGTAGATTAAAAAACTATAAAAACATTGAATTATAATTATAAATTCGCCACAACCATGTGCACATTTTTGGAAAACTCTCCAATTTTCAATATTAACTTGAAGAAACAAATTTGAATAATCGTTATAATTTACATACATATGTGTGAGCGCAAACTGACTGTACGTATATTACATGTCTTACTTCTGAGATTTATAGTCTAATAATTTAACACATCACGCATAAAATGTTTCAATCGAAAGTATATCGCTATCTTTTATATGACGAAATTATAATACAGGAAGCAATTATGAACTCACCTTTGACGGTCCACTTTCAGCACAGCCGTACATGCTAAGTACATCCACGTCGTTTTCACTGTATGTTCACATGTAAGGTGCTATATATATATCTATATATCTATATGTGCTGTGCGCAGCAGTCTCAAATTATCAATCATACTCTTCATCTATGCGCTAGAACATTGACAATTTTTATGTTAAAGGATACCCAACTTGGTTTGCCATCAGGAGTTTTTCCTTTGTACTTTGTTCTCGCTTGGCATGACCTTCTATGGTCGAGTCATGCAATTTGTAATCCTTCAACACCGTGCGTTCCATCTTAACCAAGGTGTCAATATCCAAGGTGGGGTCGATATCGGTTTTGTTATTGATGCAAAAAGTGAGCCACAACTCCGTAAGCTTTTCCACGTCCACATCGTAAGACTCGCATAATTCAAAACCTACGTCGCACAAATACTCATTGTCAGTAAGAAAACCAATTCCGATAAAAGTGTCGAATTTGCTCGATTAAAATATTAGGGAACTGAATGTTTTCAACATCCCGCAACACGCAAAATTCACATACTTAACGGAAAATTAAATAAATCCCAACGTTCCGACTTTGCCCGGGTTTCATCAACGTCATCCAACTTTATCTAAAATTCTTTCCGTTTTTCTCCGCAGAAACAGAATTGAAGAGAACAAAAGACCAAGATTAACTGCCGCTGATAAAACCGACACACACTTCAATTCCTTGAAATTTTCATTTCTAACGAATAATATGTGCACGTAGCTGAAAAATTCCGCAGTTTCAAAAGTGAGGTTATACGAGAGAGAAATAAAGAGTAAAATCGGCACACGTTTTGCATTACCCATATCTTCTTATTAAAAGAAATAAAAACGTACATTTCTTTGTGTGTTTCATCACCCGAAGTTACGCTTCTATTTTTAAAACGATCTAAATTAAGTTTTCGACGAGTTTCGTGATCCGGGCGAGTGATCGAGACGAAATATAGCGATTCCGAAGAAAGAACTTTCGATGGTTCCGAAATCGCGGAAAATCTTAAAAGAATACTCACACTTATCGAGGACGACATCGCTCTCGACTTTACAGCCTAGATCCTGAAACAGCCTCCGCAAAGACTCCCTTCTTTCCATCTTGAACGACGTCTTTGTCGTCTTTGACTGCTTTGACAGTCTTTGATCGTCCACCGCAGTCCACCGTCCACGTCTTCGCCACTTCGCCGCTTCGCATTCGCACTTGTCTTCGTCCGTTCTTGCCGCCAAAACTCGTCGGATTCAAACCATAGACATACATATATGTAGTTCATGTAGCCATGTAGGCATAGGACACAGCACGGCATTGGTTGCATCAATCAAAGGGACTCCGACTCGCATGCGCACGCGAGACGCAATGACATGAAGCTTAAGCTTTACAGGTCTACTCTCTCGCGGCGCTTTGTTACACTTTTTACACTCAAGTTCAGGCGTTCGTTAAAAAAACAGGGAAACTAATAAAATATGTATGTATAATACATATCATACATACACAAAAAGTTCAATCATAAAGTTTTTGTTCAAGCATAAAATTTGTTCTTTGTAGTGAAACTCTTTGCGCTTCTTGTCTCATTTCTTGTCTCTCTCGTTCGATCGGATTCACCTACTTCATTTCAAGTGCAGAAAGTACATAAAACGTGTTTACGAAGAACAGACCTAAATAGATCCTTGAAGAAACCTTTCTCGAGCACTTTTACGTTCAATTCACCCGATTCAAAATAAATGAATATTGTATTTCATGCGTTGATTACGCCACATCACCACATATATCATTCAAAATAATAATAATAATAATACAGTTAGACTTAGGAATATCTCCAACTTGTATTTATAAAGCAGTTGTATAGTTTTATATAACATACAGTAATCTTTGTATCTCATGCAAGAGCTCGAAATAAATCCCAACTTTAAATGCATCTTCTCGTATTCTCGTCTCAGACGTTTAGCCATATAATCCAAAGGACGGGTCGAAGGCGTCTACAATACTCCACTAGCTGGTAAAAGGGTAAAAAAAAAAAGGCATTTAGCACCAAATTAGCTATCCGTATGCAAACTTCGAACAGGATAGACTAATTTAGCGACGAATGTCACGCTAGATCGGCATATGGATCACGCTACGATACACTCTGCAGCCATACAACTTAAAAACAGTTAAACTGTCACACTCCATATGTACACATTCAACCTTGAAATCAAGCAATTGTTCCTACTTTGTGTAAGGAATAAAACGTAAGAAAATAATATTTTCGTACGTGTAACACATCGGCCGTTCTAATAAATAACCGGACACGAGGTAGTTACACGGAATTTTTAACGATTTAACCGTCGGACAGGCAAATACTCTGATTAATTATCTGCCGACGCAAAATGACGTTTGTCTTTGTTCCAGAGTTCTATCAACGTTTGAGATATGTCTGAACTTGGGAATCTCTCGATCCACGATTGAATAAGCCCGGTGAACGACGACTCATAATTCTTTAGTATCACGTTATTAGGATCGAAACCTGAAAGAAATAGAAATAGAAACAATTAGATTACGGAAATACCACGCGAGCATGCATGTACCATGTACTATGTACACCCGACAATACAAATGTCTAAAAAACGTCGCAAGGATGTATATAAAAAGTAAGGAAAGTAAGGAAAGTATTGATATTGGTATTGATTTGATATAAACGGTACAAACCATCGACAAATGTATTTGATTGAACGAAAATCTTCCTCGGTTCCTTGCGAGACAGAATTACGTCTCTCCACCGAGCCCATGGATGCGGTCCGCTTTCCGGCACTTGGCTGTACCTGCCGTACATTTCTTTAGCCGACTCAACATCTCCCATACTCTTGTAAACTTGCAGCTTCAGGAGAAAATCACCAACGGCCTTTTTGCCGACCGTGAAGATTTTGCTTCGATCGACAGTCATACGGAGGTTTTTCCCTTCCTCAGTCTCGACAACATTGACCAAGTTCTGACCCGCCTCCAAGCATACTCGAAGCAAAACGTAACGCGCTTGAGAGTGAGCTTGGGACCACGTTTGCGTAGATGGCTGATACATCTCGAGAGCCTTGGCGACACCGTTCCACAGCAGAGACAACCAGTTGACGTAGATTATATCTTCGGCTACCTGTCCCTCGTGACCGAATATGCTCAGTACCTCTTTCTCCAAGCTCAAGTAAAGACCGACCGCTTCTGCCCTGCACTCCTCGTACGTGGATCCCAGAGGACCGAATTTAGAATCGTAGGTCTCTCCCTTCAGAAAGAATTTGTCTATTTTGTTACCGGTAAGAGGATTTTTCACGTGGCCGCGGTCGAAGTTGTAGGTATCCGGGCCTGTCTGCTTGAATAATTTACCGGTACCGTGCCCAAGAAGCTCGTGCAGACCAACTTGCACTTCAAAGCTAGCTATTCTATACTTGTGCATCAATTCCTGATCGACGTCCGATAGAAACGGAATCGCGTGAGTATCCTTCATATGCGCGGGTATAACGTTCCCCAACGATACATTTTTAAAGCCCTCGGACTGCCTGATCTCGTCGTAATTGGGAATATTTATTCCCGACGGAATACTGGAACCCGCGAACGTTAGAACGTCTAAAGAGGTAAAGTCCGGCCTCAGGAATGTGTCCTTCTCGAAATCTTTGTCCCACGGGAGCTTGGGGATAAATTCCTCGGCTTTGTTGACCAGCGTAGCGAATTTCTCGGACATCTGTCTGTTGACCATCGCCACAAAACCCTCAAATTCTCCTCGCTGACCCGCGGGGTCTCGATACGTCTCTATGAAGCCGATGTAGGTCTCGATAGACGGCCCTTTATCCCTTATCCAAAGACGAGAACCGTTCTTATGATCATCCAAAGATCCCGTTCTAAAATGATCGATGTACTTGTCCAGCATATCTTTTTCAATCTGGTTGGACGCATACTCTTTAGCTCTCTCAAGATTTTCCACAACAGGCACCATGAGTTTGCTGTAGTCTCCTCTCGTAATTTTAAACTTGGCATTTCCGTACGTTTCCTCGGGCAGGGTTATCTTAGGATCGTCCGACGTCTCCACAGATGCCAATTTGATCTCGTACATGGCGACGTTATCGTTACTCGCGGGATCTCTGTCGCGCCCTACTGTCTTGAAGCACCTTGCGTTACAGGATTCCAATCCTTTATGCTGCATGAACGCGTTCACTCTGTCCGCATCTTCTTCGGTGCAATTTGCAGAGAAATACGTTGTGACACCTTTGTCACCTAATCCCAACGATTTCAATTTGCCATCTAAGGAATACAAGGCATTCGAAATGTTGTCCCATATATCTTGTATCTCTTTAGGATTATTCCTATAAGCCTTGGAAGCTTTCACTATCGTCTCAAACGCAACTTGTGGAAAATTCGGGACAATTTTAGTATCACCCATGGCCTTATAGTTTCCTGCATTTGCAAATATCCCACAGCTGTAAACCAAGAAGGCCTGGAAAACAGAATATATATTATACTTTGTCATCATAATTGAATGTGCTCACTTCACAATCTTCTTAACAAGCAAAAACAAAAAGATAAAAAGAAGACGAAGAAATTTATGCGAAGGAGAAAATTCCTCTTACCGTAAAGTCATCCTCGGTGATACCGGCGCGCCCCGCGGCATCTTTCAATTCGTCGATAGGTTCCGCGAGATAAATTTTATGTAACATGGCGAATATTAGTGGAGATTCCGGCGACGTCTGTATCAATACTATCAATCCTCCATTCCATGCGGCTTGGCTCAGGTAATGAGCGTACAACTTTTCCTTCTGCGTCAAAGATTTGAACGCAGTGTCGCATTCTAGCCCGACGACAGGCTGATTGTTCGGTAACGTATACAAAGTGGTGTCTACGCTCATTGTGGAATACAGCCGCTGTGTACTGAAATACACAAATACAAAATGAATCAATATATTTTACGCTCGAAATCATCTATGTAGAAATTATCTACGCGACAGCTTAAAACATCCTTCTTCGTTGGTCAAAGGACAACCAACAAACATGCCCTCTATTGCCCTCTATTGCCCTCTATTGCCCTCTGTACCCTGTAACTCTCTGTAACAAGTAACGACTCTCAACGACAGTGTCGTTATCGTTATGTTGTCGTTGCATAGATAGGTTACACTATATGGTAGAAAAGCAGTAACGATAATGATACTGCGGTCGTTAGAAGTTGGAGAAGTTAAGGCTACCGCTGATCAATGAACGCCAGCCTGCGTTAAGAAATCTTAATTTCATAAAGTGTCTTTCAAAAAAGTGTCTCAAACACCACATTCGGCCGGCATAATTTGATGACCTGAGATTAAACTTGAACGCAACAGAACACGAAAGGTGATCTTGTATCTTGTTCCATTTACGTTTACGGCAAGGCGGTACAAACGACAAACGACAATCAGAGCTTTCTCTCTTTTGTATATCGACAATAATGTATAATGTATAATGTATATTGGACAAAATCGAGCGAGTTTCAATGTTGATGGAACGACGCGACGCGACGCGAGCGCGAGACATTACTTGATATCCATCTCGAAATAACTTGAGATTTGATAAATACATCACTTTTTCACTTTTTCACTTGCATAACGCACCGCGAGCACAGTTTGCCAGTCGAATCCCAGACAGCTTCCGTTCTGCGAGCGATCCTCGCGGTACACGGTAACGTGAGAGTCGTGAAGGTCGTGAGGCACGAATGACGCGATCTTTCGCTTCCGCTTCCGCGAGCGCGAGTTCCACGATTCGCGATTAACCTGAATGCATTCGAAACAATCGAAACTCGCGACTTGGACATGTTACTCAACATCAACATCTATACGACCTACGTGATGTGATCCACGCAGTCGGCACTACCGGCACTATGCCGAAGATGAGAAGCCACGGGCCGTTAAACGTCAAGCGTCGATGACAGCAGATGACAGTATAGATGACAGTGGCGAGTGACGAGTGACGAGTGGCGAATGGCGAATGACGAGTTGCAGATTTGCGTGAGAACGAGAAGACAGAATTAAGAATCGTCGAGTAGAGTTTGGAGAAGCTTCGGGTTTCGGGGCGTTCGCTTCGCTTTGCTTTGCGCTTACCAAATCAAATCAACTAGATACGAGCGAGGAAGGTCGCAGAAGAAACACAGAAGAAAGACGGAAGACGGAACACGGAGCTTTGGCTGAACTGGCTCTTATCGTCTTATCTCGTAATGGCTCAAGGAAAGATAAGATAAGCTCGCTCGTTATCATAAACGCGTGCCTGTGACTGCTTGTGACCGCCTGTGAATCCTGTGACGCCTGACGCCCATGCCCGTTGCCCCCAGTGGCCCCCACCCCCCCCCCCCACTCCCCAGCCCCGTGTGTGCCCGTGCCGCGTGGCGCGTGGCGCGTGCCCGTGTTGCTATGGGCCGGATGGGCCCATGCGCCCATGGGCCGCTTTTCAAATTCAAACGCGCGTGCCGCGTCTAGGTATTCATAAATTCAGACTGTTCGAGATAATCGCTATTCGCTTTATCTTTATCATTTATCTCGTTATTCCTCATTCGTGTGTGTATTCGCTATATTATTATAATCTGTTGATGGCTGTGTGTGTTTGGACGTTTAATTTAATTCTAAGAAGACGAATCATTATTATCCCAGACTCCTATTCTATATTCACTTGCTTCGATATTTCTTTATGCAGCTCGTAAGTATTTCTCATTTGATGAAACGCAAGAAACAATTTATTGGATTCTGGATTTAAAATAAAAGGAATCTAAATATATCTTTACATATGCATGTATTTATTATTATTATTATTATTATTATTAGATATATATGTTTGATAGTTTGATACTTATAATTCTTATATAGGCACTGAAGGAATGCTGGTACAACTTTTGTGAAAAAAAGAACATGCCGGACGTGGTAATTTTTTTTTTTTCCCCCAAGTAAATGACAATTTAAGGTTTAATCACTATTTCAAATTGAATAATGATTTTCCATTGAATTGAAGAAAATGAAAAATATATTAAGCAAATTTATGTTATATTATACCGGCTGAAGCGGTTAAAACGGTTAATACCAAAATTGCTATAATTTGATCTGTAAGATGTATTTCTACTTGTTTTAAGAATAATATGTTTCAAGAGACGATGACGCGCGCATCATATGAGAACAGACGTTTCATAGTCCCAGGTTTAACGTTTTAACCCTCGGTCTATAATCTATACCTCGTCGGAGTCAGGGTCGGGGTCGGGGTCTCCGTGCCCCGATTTGATGAGCGATTGATTGGAGATTCGAAAATTGAGAATAAAGGAGAGAACATGTAATGCACTGAGAAATCCTTTTTGGTCTCCATTTAGTCTCATATACCGAGATATAAGATATAATATTCGACATACACAAGCGTATTCGATTGTCGCATCTTTTACCGATTCCCATTTACCTTTTATATTGTTCTTCCTTCTAGACCCAAATAAAAATGTCTCCAACTTATCTCCAACCCGAAACGGCCGGACAAAGTGAAAATTTTTAGATCGCAAATCAACTACTTTTTAATTTACTTTTAAAATATATTTAGAGACAGATCAAATAATTAGTTCGTTCTTAAAGTATCTAACATGTCTTTGAAACTGTTTAATTTAAGATAAAGCCTCCGATTCTTATGTAATAAAAATTTGTATTGTTTTCTCATCTCATTAATATATTTTTGAAATCTTAACCATGCATTTACATTTTTGAAATCTTCTTTTCTTACGACTCCTGAGACAACTTTTCCTTGCTTTTCTATTGATCGTAAAGTATGACAATCTTCAGTTTTCCTGAAAAGAATGACAAAATAATATAATAGTACATGAATATGTATGTTTATGTAGTTTTTAGCATATAGTTTTAAAATAAAACATGGAATCGACGGAATCGTTACTAAATAAAAGTAAAAAACAAATCTATTACCTCTTCTTTATCTGTTGATTAGCAATAGAGTACAATGTTGCTTTATCATCAAGAATTCTCTTAGTTTTTGGATTGTTGATTTTCATCGATGTATTTGATTCATTAGCTTGCAATCTGTTGTCACTCGTTTCATTTTTAATAATACTACTTTGATATTCTGAATTGACGCGATTAACAAATTCAACACTGAAAGTGACCACTTGATTCAATGCTTGATTAATTATACTTGATAGCAAATCGAAAATACCTGTCATACCTCTCATCATTGTTGTTTCCAACTGAAACATTTACAGGGTTAAACCTTGAAGAATTTTCAACAGATTCCAATTCTCTGCACAAGTTATTATCAGGAACTGCGCAAGGTTTTAATAATCTTCGTGTTAAATTGGGATCTTCATGGTTTCTATAATCCTCCGTTTTGAAATGCTTGCTACATACGCAGGCATTACGGTATACCTTTTTTCCTATGGCTTCATACCATTTTAATCTTAAATCTTCATTTTTTGGAAAACTGAAAAGTTTAACGTAATAAAAATTTACACTTTCCTTTCCTTTATCATATCACATATCTACTCTGTATTATTCCATATTATTCGCGTTTTAAATTAGAATAAATTAGAAATTTATATAAAATTACCCATCTCATCTTTTAGAAGGATCTCGTTGCAGTTAAAATGGAAATTACGACTTTTTGAACTTTGTAACATATTTATTAATTTGACTATTGACTCAATTTAGTCAATATACTATTTGTTTTGTGCAACTCATGCTGCCATTGATCTTACTGCCCAAATTAATTTAGCAACAGTATATGGTACACAAACACAATATAACCTCAAATACCAAATATTTTGCAACGTAAAAAACGTGAAAAGCATTAACTTTAGTTTACCATATTGCAATGAACATGCAAAATCATTAATTAAACACAACATAAAAATACTAGTTTCTTAACAAATTATTTCTGTCGTTTGTGTGATGAGTATTTACCTCAAGTATTAAAGATTACATCACAATTTATACTTTTATTCTTTTCTCTCTCTCTCTCTCTCTCTGTTTCAATTAAATAAAAAAGGTATCAAGTGCATAAAATGCAATTAATAAAGCATTAATAATGAAATGTGTAACTTATAAAGAATTTATATCAATTGTTTCATGTTTTTGCCAAAGTATGCCACTTAGCCTTAAACGTTCATTAAAAATAGTACACATGTTAGTTCACTTTTATTCGTTACTTTCGCTTAAATCACAATTGTATGCCTTTACTAGTAATTGCTAAATTTTACGCTTTCGTTGTACATCTATAACATGTTTAAAATCGTGCATATGATTTTACCTATGAAACGTCAAATCGAAATCTCGCCAAGTTCCCTTTTCAATTCCGCATACACAACAAATTGCAACCATTTTTCATAGAGATACTTTTGTTATTATAGTTGCGTTGAGCGTTCTGAATTGTATGTACACTCATATCAATATTACTAGCGTTATCAACATCATTATTTCGTTATCAGATCCTTAGACGGCTTAGACCATGTACCACACGCGTGTCAGCTGAATATGTTTGTCTCTTTCCCGTAACTCGGGCCCGGGGCCCTCCCGCCCTCGCCCTCGGAGCTCGCCTCGGACTTCGGAGCACGGAGCAGTCGGAGCTCGGAGCGGATTTATGACGTCGCACGTCGCGTCGCACCGCGCGGCGCGCACCGCTCGTACAATACCAGCATAAGGGCCCGGACACACACTTTTTCGTACGACCGTACGTTCCCGAATCGAGCAACGCGATTGGTCGAGACTTTACTGTTACTGTTACGAAAAAGTGTGTGTCCGGGGCTTAAGACGATAATCCACGATAATCTTAAATATAAATTTTCTACTTTATAGCCAATCAATACACTTAAAAAATTTGTCGTACGACAAATGATATATATTATTTACAAGCAATGCTCATAGAAGCTTAATTTTCTTTCTCTTTCTAGAGCAGAGTACACATGTATGTATGTACATACATATAACATATCGGAATGCACAGTCTATATACTTGTTACGTCTATGCTACAGTATTTTAATCAAAATGAGTCTTATATCTTTTACGTTTGTGGTTATATACGTCTGAAGCACCCATTATGTCCATGTTATATTACCGGCTTTGCTAGATATCGTAGTGTTCAATCTCGATCCTTTTGTTTTTTCAATCTTCGAAGATTAAACGATCGATCCTTTTTTTTGTGTGTGCAGTTTAGTGGCCGAAATGACAAAAGGTACGGCAGAAATGCAGCTTCCGAGTTTAAAATTAATTAAATATGAATAAAATATATTGATTAACGTTTACACTACTGACAATGAGAGATAATGATATATTATATAAAACACCAACACACAAATGTCGATCAATTTGCGTTTGTTTCCTTTTCAGACGAAAGTTTGGAAAAGAAGTCCGTGGAACGTAATGACAGCGATAAGAAAGCAGTGTCCGATTCGGGGCCTGACCCCTCGGCTCCGATCACGAGGAAAGGAGTATTAACGTCCTTTTTAACTGGCAAAGCTATGGAAATACCAGAACAAGATATCGTAATAAATTCAATATTTTGAATATATTATTGTAATAAGTTTATCTATAAAGATCTTTTATTAAGCATACACGACGCTAGATTTTATCTATGTTTTATAGCTTGGCAAATGCAGGTTTGTTTCCGAGTTTGAAAAATTGAATCGCATCGGAGAAGGTACCTATGGTATTGTCTATCGAGCCAGAGATACAAAAAATGACAAAGTCGTTGCATTGAAGAAAGTGAGAATGGAACATGAGAAAGATGGGCTGCCAGTAAGTGGTCTCAGAGAAATATCGGTTTTATTATCGTGCCGACACGAAAACATCGTGCATCTAAGAGAAGTAGTGGTAGGCAGAAGCTTAGAGAGCATATTTCTCGCAATGGAGTATTGCGAGCAAGATTTAGCAAGCCTGCTGGACAACATGCAGGCGCCGTTTTCAGAAAGTCAAGTCAAGTGTATAGTATTGCAAGTGTTGAAGGGTCTACGTTATTTACATCACAACTTTATCGTTCACAGAGACTTGAAGGTCTCTAATCTTCTTATGACCGATAAGGGTTGCGTAAAGATCGCTGATTTTGGACTGGCTAGGTGGTTTGGTTTACCTTTAAAGCCAATGACGCCTAGAGTGGTGACGTTATGGTACAGAGCCCCCGAATTACTATTGCAAGCCAAGACACAGACTACATCCGTTGATATGTGGGCAGCTGGGTGCATATTGGGTAAAAAAATCCATGCTAGGCAGAGAATTTTATTAATGCATTTATTTTTTACACTAATTTATTGTAATATATTGATATAATAAACTGCAATACATATATGTATATGTATATGTATATATATATTTTTTATATCATGTATAATACTGTGTGCTTGTTTCATTCTCAGGAGAATTGTTGGGACACAGACCCTTGTTACCTGGTAGATCGGAAATCGCACAATTAGAATTAATTGTCGATTTATTGGGTACACCCAGCGAAGCTATTTGGCCGGAATTTAATTCGTTGCCAGCGCTACAGAATTTTACGCTTAAACAGCAACCGTATAACAATTTGAAGCAAAGATTCCCCTGGTTGAGCGCTGCTGGTCTTAGATTATTGAATTTCTTATTTATGTACGATCCAAAAAAGAGAGCAACTGCTGAAGAATGTTTACAGAGTAGCTACTTTAAAGAAGCTCCTTTACGTTAGTGTCTAGTCGTTGGACTTTTTAAATATTGTCTTTCCGGTTACAATCCATTTAAAACTTAACTGATTAATTTAATATGTTGTAGCTTGCGATCCAAAACTCATGCCTACTTTCCCACAACATAGAAACATGAAAAAGGCGATCATTCAGAAAGAGAATCGTGAGCAAGAACCTACTATTACCGATCAAACCAATAATCTACCGGCGATTTCAGATCTTGTACGTTTATCAGAACATAATGAAAATGCATATATATATATATAGATGTGTGTGTGTGTGTGTGTGTGTGTTTTACATATCTATTTGTGCTTATGTGTTTTCAGCTTGGATCATTGGTTAAGAAGAGACGTGTTGAATAAAAAAATTTGCTGCTTGAAGAAAGGATTATTCTTGGTACTTCTTGGATATATCTTTTTCCGATTGCATTTTATGATTGATACCTCTCTCCATGTGTATACCTATTACCAAATAAACTCTTTACAAATACTTGTGTAACAGTAGCATCTTTTGTTGGTTTATTTGGAAGAAATGATGACATGGACAATGAATGATAAATTGCATAACTTGTATGTGTTTACAGAAAATGCTGATTTAGCGAATAAAATGAAACCTTTAATAAACTTAACATTTGTATGTCGGCTGAATTCCATTCGATTGCTTCATTGTGTATTTGTTCACAAATATCGATTGTATCCTCAATGACGAACGCATTTCGCACAATATTATATATTTCAACAAATTATATTTTACAATGATTCTTGCTGCTTCGCATTCGCATGTAAAAATGTAGCAATTGCATTAAAATACTTGTAAGCGATTACGATTTCTCGTAGCGTTTTTTGTATTCGCCATGTGGATCGTATTTGGCAATGAGGCGATCCCAATCCCTAGATCGCTTTGCTTTAAGATGATTTATCACTTTTTCCGCCATAACTTTCTGTTTATCGTTGCATTTGTCGCAACCGCTCGACAAAGCATCCGGCAGAGTCTCTATAAATAAAAACGTACATGTCATTTCGATTTCTCAATTGACATCAGCTAGAACTTAAACTATTTCCAGATGCACAACGCGATATATTTTACAGATATTTCGTGTAGCATTAAGCATTAAGCATACTTTTGCAAGAGCATTCGAATAAAATTATCATTAAAAGCTATATAATTAATGCAAAAGAACAATTGTAATATTATTAACAGTAATATATATTAACAATTAAATTTATTTGTGCTTGACTTTAATCATACGAATTACATATATATATATATATATATAAATTCTGTGTGAAAAAACGACCATTTTATAAATATTCTTGCAAAAATATATTGGATCTTACGTGTAATATTCACAGAATATACTGTGCTACTTAAATCTTTTTAAACGCGTCGAATAAACGAGAGAAGAGAAATGTAGATTTAATTTTAATATCGCCTATATTAATATATGTGATCTCGCCATTGTACACTATATTATTAAGTTAACGTTAAAGCTTACGTAAACTTTAGAGAACATAAAGTTTACGTAAACATAAACTTTACACATTACAGTTATGTAAATTCAAAAGCAAGCTCGGATGTAATACGCGCGAGAAAGTTCACAGCGATAATTATGTAACGGAGAGAGTACATGTCGAGTTCCCTGCCGCGCCGCAATTATGGCTACAATTACAACTGCGTTTGTTCGGTCCATCGGAGTATAGTCTTCAATTGAAAGAGGTAATGCAAGTAATGCGAGCAACTGCTAATTTTATTCCAAGTGAAAAATAAGGACAGAAATAAGGACGTCATTGTAGCTTAAATTCATTGAGAGGGAGATAGCTGTATATTTTCTCAACTAGTCATTATAATTTCTCCGTTCCTACTTACTTCTCAGCTCGCGGCCTTCGGCGGTGCAAGGTCCTTCGTCCATCAAGCACCGAATGTAATTAGTGAGAACACGATTATTTTGGAGGATCTTGTCCACGTTCACGTCATCGTATTTTCTGGTATACTTTTCGTCGGCGACGACCAAAGCCACCAGCGAGACCAATAATACGACCAAAAGACGTGAAGGTCCCTTCATCGTGCGGACCGATATTCGATACGTAAAAATCGACGAGTACGAGAGAAGAATAATTTCTTTCTTAGCTCACGAGGCCGCAGGGCGCAGGCAAGAGCGGCAAGAGTGAAAAACTAAAGCAACCCATCAGCGGTGGCTAGCTTTTATATAGTCGAGTGGAGGATGGAGGATGGAGGCCGAATCGAACGGAGGGGTCTCTTTTGTATGTGTGTGTGTGTGTGTGTGTCGCACAACATCCCGAACATTTCAATTGCCTCCCAAGTATACATATAATATGAAAATGTGTACTCTGCCAACATTTTGACAATTGATTATTCGCTCATATCTACATATATAGGTGTTGGTCTGAATGACCTGAAATGGTAATACGTTCGAGGAATATTCAGTACCCTAGCTATTACAGTTGAATCATCATCATCATCTTTCATTTTTCACCTATAAATAATATCAATGCAGTAATTTTAAATTTCATAATCTTGACGAAATCTATAACGTCGGGAGTAATGAATGCAGTTAGTAATTATAACATTATCTCGAATTTCAGGTGAGTTTCCTTATGAAACGTGTATGTAATACAGTCTTTTTGTGCGCGCGTATGTCACAACGTTAGAATTTTTTGTCTAATTGTAAGTCATCAAAATGCGTGGCCTGTCGAGTCTTTGACCCACTTTATTAGAGAATTACGTCGAAAGAAACTCTGTAAAATTCTGTAAACTATCTTCTTTATACTCTCGTCAAAATGTTTCAAAATATTTCGTATTGTAAGATATTGAATGCAAAATCTATAAAGTCTACGAAATCGTTATAATTCATTGATATAAGCTTTTCGCGATATACTTAGAAATGCTATGCCACATTTATATATATATATATATATATATATATATATATATATATATATATATATATATAAACGATTATACATATATTATATTTTCTTCACTTTTAATTTATTTTCTTTCAACACTTGTATAACTGTAAAGTGCTTAAAAATATATATAGTATTACTGCAATGAAGTACGCCTTCAAAAATCGTTTATGAGGTAATAGTGCATGAATGACGCAAGCTGTTGAAACATATATATGTGACGCACGAGGAGAAAGTGGCTTCGATGAACCGCTAACGTAAATCTATGGATTAACGTCTACATCTCTTTATCATAAAAAATTTCCAATCAGTTATATATACATATATATATATATATATTTTTTTTTTTTTCCAAATTAAAAGCACAAATTTGAGATGTATTTTTCACCGACTAGACACTATAGAGATTCTATTTAACTGTGAGAAAATTTTAATTAAAATATGCGAAATTATATATATTTATTATATATTGTATATAATACGTATATCTCTATTAAAAATATTTAATAAAAACTGTATACGTATACATAATGTGTGTACGGAAATGTTTTAAATATTTTTAACTTTTAAGTGCAACTTTTTAAAGTGCAACGAAATGACCTACATATTACTCGTCTTGAGAATGAATTCACGAGGAGTACATCTTCTTCATAATCTCATGCCACACCATGGGATATCGCGTTTGTATAAACTTTTGAATTATTTTTTGAAAAATTTCCTTCAGCTGTAGAGTACAATACTATGGCAATTGTTCTTCAATTTCAATATTACAGGAACTCATCACCTGTGTACAGAAAGAGCAATTTTTTTATGACAAAGCTAAAAAATCTTATACATTTCTGTCCATTTTAATTATTCAATCATCTATTTAAACTACTTTTTGTAAGTTTACATATATGCACATAAAATTTGTAATAACTTGTACATGCGGAAGGAGACAATTCAAATAAGTAAAATAATTTTTATCTCTTAAAGTCTTAAACTATATATATTCCTTACTAAAAAATATTTTGGACAAAAGTCTATTAGTTTTAACAGAGGCAACGAAAATTACAAGGCTCTTGCACTTTAGTCTGATCTTGACTAACACATTCCCAGCTAACACAATAGCAAAACTGCTTAGCATTTGGCATCGATATGCCGTCAATATGTTCGGTAAATATATTTTCCGAACATATTGACGGCAGATTGATGCCAAATGCTAAGCAGTTTTGCTATTGTGTTAGCTGGGTTCTCATGCAAAGTCATAATAAGATCATCTAAATCTTTTTTTAAAATGGTATACTATATAAATTTTCTTACATAGGTATACATATGGAAAAGGATAATGAGAACGCAAAAGAAAGGAGGAGGAAAGACCCAAGTAGCAAAGTGACGTCAGAAGACGACATAATGACGTCTATTTTTAGTCATTTTTGGTCTATGACGTCGGCGACTAATAATGGACGTTTATATATATATATATATATATATATATATATATATATACACACACGTCATTTCTTAGATCATCTAAAGACGTCATTTTAAAGACGTCTTAAAGTCGTCCAAATAAGGTCTTTTTGTAACATAACTATTTTTACTTTTTAATATTGTATAATAAAGTAATAATAAAATAAAAACCACAAAATTAACTACAAATATGTTTGTTTCGCAACTTTATGATTCAAGTGGTGAATTTATGGTATAAAAGTGGATGTAGTTGCGTGTGATTATAGTTTTATGATAACTATTCCATGCAGTGTTATAGTTATCAAGAAGATATCATTAAGATTTTTGAACACTTTAAAGATGTACCTGTTATAGACAAGTACAGTTAATAAGGAAACATTAGGGTCAGAAGATCGTCAATTCGTCACTGTCCACTGGATCATCGAAGTCAAGCAACACGGGCGCGCGGTACTGTACTAGGATGGCGGGTGACCGCCTTGAGAGAACGGCTATATGCACACGATATGTAAAGAAACAGTTAAAAAAGCTTTTTTTTTTCCTAGAAAAGAAATAAAGAAAAAGAACGTTTTTTTTAATAAACGCTTATCAACACATATGGACATTTTAACATTTTAATTCCATAAAAAGCATTTCTAGAAACCGGTATGTCGTACATTGGCCGTCAGTAAGACGTCAGAAAATGACGTCGTGTGGATGTGACATATCGACGTCATTTTCGGGTCTCACGAGACCTATTTAGGACGTCTGATTGGTCAGCTCTTACATATTTTACATCTGCGCGTAGTCGTGAAAGATGAAGCGTTTAAATCTTCCACAAGACGCTTTACACAAGCACGGTCGTACTAATTGCAAGTACTTAACAATTATTACGCCTTATACGACACTCTAAAACCACTTACGCCTACATTTACGCTATTGTAGAATGGCCTACTTGATGCTAAAATCCATGGCATTCTCCTTTTCCCAATACCTTTTCCCATTCCCAACCCAATAGCACTCAAGTTCTTTTATCAATCTTTATGACGTATATCGGTAAAAGCTTTATCGGAAATATCTTACACTTGGCTTATTTTGTTAGATGCAATGAGTGACAGCTAATATCTTCTAATTGTAACCCAACGCGCGCGCGCGCGCGCGCGAATATTTTATAATGACAATTTGAATGCTCTTCATTTTAATGCACACATGATTACTTCCAAAAATATATAATATGAAATGTGTGATCAGCACTGCTGTTATATATATAGCTCTTATTTGTCTGAACTTTACAAAGATACTATTTTTACTAAACTTTCTGCAGTCCTAAAAGCGATGAAGCAAATATTATAATTTATGTCATACATATATATGTTACATATTATGTTACACCTTTGATATATTATGATCTTTGCAATTTAATCGTCTTTCACACAGATAACATCCATCAATCTAACCAGTTTGGAAATATTATATATCGGATACGATTGTCACTTATATATATATAAGGATCAAATTAATATTTGCGAAAATCCTTTCACTCGCAAAATCCGCGGAAATTTTGGCGTATATAACTACAGTATTTACATTTACATCACGGCTGCGGTCCGATTCACCACGATTCACGATTCACGCTCACAGCACAGGTCATAGGTCATAGCCACGCGCTGTAAGCATCTTCTGTCTTCGTTGCACATTGAATATCAAACATCAAACGACGAGAGAGCGATGCGAGATGCTTACAGCTTACTGCAGTTTACAGCGCTGTCAAGCGCTGTGGAAGTGTGAACAGCTGTGTTCACGTGAACGTGAATCGGACTTATCGGACGCCGCGCCGCAGCGCAGTCTTGTGAATCTTGTGAATCTTGTGATGAAGTTGATTGATCGTTGATTAATGATGGACATTGGAGATGACCAATCGCATTTGCCAATTTGCTTATTGAGAAAATGCGATTGGTCATTTCCAATGTCCACCACTAATCAACGATCAAGTTAATCAAAGGTATCAGAGCTTGGTCGAAGCTAGGTTAAACGGTTAAAGTGGCCCTATAAGATCTGCGAATCACAATCTCATTGCAGCCTTAATTAACGATAAACGATACATTTTGTAAATCGATTTCATTTATGTGTATTATCTATAGCATGTATGTACATATTTCAAAGCAAGTGGACGAACTTGGGTGCAATTTTCGACCCGATTTTCATTTTTCGTGTCCAGTGTGTCCACCATTTCCCCATTTTCCCATTGTGATATTTGTGATTAGCCGTTTTATTTCATATGCGTGTTTACTGTTTACATTTTTTCATGTGCTACAATCTTAGGACATTTTTATTTTTTGCTGCAATCGCCACGCATGCGCGAAAAACCACTCACTCGTCTTTCCTCTATCAACGCGGACTGACGCGCACTGACGCGGACCAATGACCAGTGACCAGTGACCAGTGGCCCCAGTGGGACGTGGGAGTCGTGGGACCATCGTCGGGGATTGGGGATTCCCATTAACGTTAGCTTACGTCAGTATAAATAAGTGAATTCTCGCGCTCGCGATGCCATTTTATTCATAAAACAAAACGTTTGTTGATACGTGTATGTATATACATACGTACATACGTAACTGGTACTGCATAACGCGAGTTGAGATCATAGTTGAAGTGTACAAAAGGTATTGTATTGTATTGTATACCCCGTTATGTTAATTGCTACTGCGTAATAAGATAGTATCGTACTTGACAAATTTTAAATTTGTTTTTATTACGTATTCTCAACTGTGCGTTCTAACTTCTAACTCTTCTAACTCTTCTAGCTCTTTTGTGATTTCGACTACATTTGAAATAGATAAGAGAATTTATAATAACGAAATTTATGAAAATAAGACAAGGACGAATCAAGTGTAAAACTTGCAACTATAAGGCTAAGGCTCACAATCAGATTTCCTAATAAGAATTATTAATTTTAAATCTAAAAACGCGCGTCTTTAATTTTGTTAACAGCGATTGACTTGATTTATATCAAAGATATGGCCAACGGACGAGAGAATATGAGCATAAAGGCAAAGCTTTATTCAACATTACAATGCCCATTTACATGGGAGGTGTTGGAGAGTATGATAAAACAGTCCACGATATCTAGTGAAAATGACGATCAAATGGTGGATGATGAAACAGCTCATCCCTTAGAACGGTTATTAATATCTTTGTTGAGATGCTACAAAGCTGTGTCGAGCGCAGATAACGATGAAGCAACAAGAAGGATTGAAAAAGCTGGAGAGATATTAATGGAGATTCAACAAGAGTACGATACACAATCGCTTGATTATATTATTTATGTTATGTTCTTAAAGTCTCTTTTAATCTAAAATATACTATTATTGCATGATTACAGGAAAGAATTTCATCAGATGATGAGAGCGATCGAACACGTTTTTTATGCCACAAAATGCTTTTTTTTGTACGACGCAAACGACATGGATGGAGTAGAGGAGATTTTACCTAATATTATAGATACCGAAGAGTTCAGCGACATAGAGTCAGGTGCTTTATATGGTTGTCAAAGTGTCGTATGGTCTTGTTTAAAAGATTTCGGTATGGACAAAGCAGTTGACGCTGCTAGGAAAGCAGTCGAGAAGAATCAAGATTGTGCATTATGGCACTTTATTCTTGCAAAGAATCTTAGACGTCAAGACGTTTAATAAATGTTTCATCTAACGTATCGGATATAGAAAGAGAACATTTCGAAATAGCATACGCTATGTCTAAGAATCACGTATTTGGAATATATTATCTACAAATGCGTATAGAGAGCTTTTATAAATTTAACAGAGAAAGAGAGTATTTAATGAGGAAAAACGCTAATGAAAGAGAAGTGATACAAATAGCGAAAGATATTTTAAAAGCAAAACCCAACAACTCGAAAGTGCTCTTAGCACTAGCTCTTATGTTCCTGCGTGTAAGCTCGGATGAGAGACTATCGGCAAAAGAGTGTTTGGATGCTGTGAATGCAATAGTACCGAATAGTTCTACGTATCTGCATTATACCGCAATGTTGTATGAACAGAGCGGAGATTATAAAGTCAGTATAATAACAGTAATTATATGTAATATAATAATTTTATTGTACTGTTTTAAAAGAGAGATAATAAAATAATTCTAAATTCTATAAAAGAATTCTGATAATGAATAGAAACAAGTATAAGTTGCTAATGTAGCTATTGATGCAAAATATTTTTGATATTTAAGCAAATTTTAATTTTGTTGGAAAAATATATTCCTTTATCAACATCTGTGCGTGTCGCTTATACTTACGCTCATCTATTAATATATCTCGGTTCTGATGGTATATCATCTCTCTTCTTGTTCCTCAAAAAGATTTATACATGTTACATTTTTTAGGAAGCTTTAAAGTATTTCAAAAAGGCTGCCGAATGTAATAACTTTGTGGCAGAACTATGCTACATACAATATGGTTGGGAAGTAGGAGAGCTGGAACCCTTACCACATTTATTGCGAATGTTGAAGAAGTATGAGCACTCCGCGGTTAAAGAACGCCATATATCTATATTGCTGGCGATTGGAGTAGCGTATTATTCTCTCCACAGAGACATACCAAATGCGGCAGACTATTTTTTAAAAGCTCTTACCGTAGATCCACTGAATAAAAAGTTCAAGGTATTTACAATTAGATATAAATAAAATTGAAACACGGCGCGTGTGCGTACATACCATATACACAATTCTATATATATTATTATTTAAGAAATAGTTCATTGCCTGTCATATATATTGCCATTCATATATATTAATAATTCATAGCTGTTTAAATAGCTAGTTTGAATACTTAAGTGACAGGCAATGAACTATTTTTTTAATTATTGAAATTATTCTTATTATCTTTCTTTTTTCTAGACTTTTTATAAATATCTAGATTTCCAAAGTGGGAGTATATCATCTTTTTTGAACGACAAGTTTTGTCCTCTTCTCGAGAGAAAATATTCGAGGACACATCGGGAAACGTATGAAAAAATTATAAAGTTCTTGAATGTGAAGGATATAAACGATCTAGTGGAAGAATTGTGCACCTTATCTGTGAATAAGGCATACACTCCGATTTGAATATCAATTATCAAAATATTTTATAAATTGTTATTTCAAATATTTTAATTCCATATTTTAGTATGAACTAGAACTATAATCGTTTTTTTTTTTTTTTTTTTTTTTTCATTTTCTACATGTTTTACAAGTTTTTCGAGTACTTTGAGAGTATTCATCTTCTTCAGAGTAAGATTTAATCTTCTAGTTATCAGTTTTATTTTCAGAATAAGTACCTATATAAGAAACGTACGTATTAAGAAAGGGATAGAGAAAAAGCTCTTGAGTGTGAAGAACATAAATGATTTAACGAAAGAATTGTATGCCTTATCATTCAGTAAGAGTAAAATAAAAGCAAAATAGACAATCTATAATCGCTATGTTACCAAGTTGACGTATCCCTTCCTAGAACATTATTATGTCTTAAAAATATAAGTAAGACAAGCGTGCGGACTGCAGCGTAGTGCAGAGTTGAATTTGAAGGTGCACCGAATGCGCGATTATACACACGTAGACACGTGAAACCGGGTCTACAATGGGTGCCGTAAATCGTGAGAAATTGACCAATCACAGTCGAATTTGAGGAGAATAATCGACACTCGTGGTAGACTCGGCTCGGCGGCTCGGCCTATGCGCCATTCCCGAATCCCGTCGACGACCAATGTAGATGCGTGCGAGTTGCGACTTGCGAGACGCGCGTCCACGCAAGACGCAAGTGAGATTCAAACTTGATCGGCGTCGGGTCCAGTCCCGACTGTCCCGAGGCGCGATGAACGTTACTGGCGTTCGAGTGAGGATATACGACGAGGGAAAATGTATCCATGAGCACGAGGCTGCTCGAGCTGAGGCTGGAAACGACCTGAGGACGTTGATGCGAAATCTACGGGATACACGGTCGGAAGTCAACGATTTCTTGACCGCGATAATTCAACGAGACGCGCCCGGCAGGGCGCAAGGTAACTCGATATACGCTATACGCTGCAAGTAATTTGTTTTCTTCCCCCCTGTAATGTAATCTACAGCTTGATTTTTACAATTTGCGCAGAAATGGCAAGTCAATCGATCTCTTCGGACATCGAATCGGACTCTGTCGAGGAGGAGGAGGAGGAGGAGGAGGAGGAAGAAGAAGAAGAGGAGGAAGGCGAGACGCAGGCTAACCGCAAAAAATGCAAGTTGTCGACCTAAATTGTGTATTCCGTATATAAATATTAATAAATATTATTGCTGTTGACACTCTGACGAAGCGTTCGAATGCTGTTTCGTGAATACTGTAGTGAATACGTTCCCGTCTTCCCGTCTTTCCATGTGCGTTATTTTCAGAGCGTGAAACATTTTTCGCGGATCCGTCATCCGTCATCCGTCATCCGTCATCCGTCGCGATGCTTGTGACGATAAAATTGATAAATGGAAAAGAAAGCGATAACACGCAACACGTTTCATGCGTGAGAATGATCAAGAATGATAGCCGTTGATAACCATTGATAGCTGTTGTGCTGTTGAACGACTTGAACGACCAGACCAGCGACGACGGACGTGGCGGCGCGCACAGGCCCGATAAGCCGAAAGCCTACTTGGTAATTCGCCGTTGTACCCGCGTCAAGTCAATTATCTCTCGCACCCAGAGTACCCGGACAGGACGCAGGACAGGTTACTCATTTCTCGGATCCAGCGATCCACCCGGGTTTGCTTTGCACCATTGCTGACCATCGGTCCATCGCACCGAGACTGACCGAGACGAGAATCGAGAATGGCGTTCATAACCTAACGAGAGAGAAAGAGCATTCGCGCGATCCTTTGCCAATTGCCAGCCAATATTTTGCCACGCTCCTTCTGTTCGCAACGTTCGCAACTTCGCACTTGATTCTCTTTGGGGTAAATACCGCTGCTGTCATTCTGACTCGTCTAGTTGACAATTAGGACGCAATTGCAAGCATACATAGTGCAGCATGCATTATGTATAATTGTATATAATGTGTAACAATATTATTATATACATATAAACGTATTGCGTATTGCATATTGCTAGCGTTTGCAGCAGGCTACCATTAATTGTCTTTACATTAGCCTCGTGTCATGTTCTACCACCTAATGTGACCTAATGTAATCTGACAGCTAGCGGAAACGGAACCTGTCATCTCTCGTACTCATTTAAATTAAATTCGCGAATGCGAATTGACGGATCTTGTTCGGTTTCTACACTCAATCTGCGTACCTCATATTAGCAATTTTTACTTTACTTCTGTTGGCATTTTGCCGACAAAATTTATAGCGAACACTTTGCAAAATGTGTCCAACAGATTTGGCTATCCCTATGTCAAAAAGCTATTTTATACAATCTTTCTTTCTATCACTCCTCTTTAAAATTAATTACTGTAAAATGCAATCATGATAAAACTTGTGTTTTTTTCCTGTCAAAGTCCACAACTGACTATTGGAATCTTTTCTTTTTTTTAAGCGGGAACCATGTCTACTATGTTATCAAACGAGGCTCAACTGCGTTACATGATAGAATGGTTTCAAGAATGGTCCGAAATGCAGCGGAACGATTTTCTGGGTGTGTTGCTGGAGAATTGCGGTCCTTCAGGGCTTGTGAATGGACTGGTGGCTGGAATAGAGAAGTTGGGTTGCGAAGGATCTGACAGGCCTCCAAGCTTGTTTCAGTGTCGCATCAAGCTCTTCAGAGAATGGAGTAGCAATTGGTCGCAATGCGAGAAAGATTCTTTGTTGACAGCTATTAAGAGTACGGATAGTAAGTTTGCTGAAAAATATGAAGAAAGATTATCATCGTTGACGGAAGATAAATAGTAACAAGCAAGCATCTTACATCTCTTTACAACTTACAAATTCCGTATAGAAATGTAGCATTTCTCTAGTTTTTTTTAATTAATATAAATTCGGGGAAAGTTTGTCTTTTTATATTTATATATTTATTTCCTTATATATACATATATGAACTCTATTTAATATTATAGAGTGTCATAAAAAAACTCACGATGTTAATCATGTATCAAATTGTCTGCATAGCACAATTACATTCTTCATGTATCAAAATTTAGCTTATGCCCTTTTCATGATAAAAGAATTCTCTCCAATTCCCATTGACATCATAAAATATTTGGGGGAAAAAACCATTTTGAGATGGATTCATGTTGTAGCTATATATTGACTTAATAAAAATGGTTTAAGACAAAATAAGTAAGATAATTGTATAAATATTTGCAAAATTGTAAATTTTTTGTATCTTTTCTGATGTTAGAGATGTATTTCTTATTCTATACATTCCTCTGTCTTTGCATTTCATATCCTTCGTACTTGAACATTGTCATTATAGCCAAGTTTCGTCTATATTAATTACAGTTGTTATATTTTCTATGCATATTCAGATATACATAACATAAACGGCTGTAAGAATAAGATGATGTGAATTAAGGATTATTTTAGATTTAAGAAAGGCATATGTAATTAATTTTTCAAGAAAAATTTGGGAATATTTTATGATTTTCAATGAATATTACTATATTAATAGTAATTATATAGTTTCAAGAATTTTTTTATGATAAAACGAGAGTAGGTCGATTCTTCAATAGAAAATTCGGTTTGTGACGTTGAAAATTTCAGATCCATATTTTTCATGAGCTTAAACTTTAATTCTTAGATAATAAAAACAAAAAAAAAATTTATATTAATTCTACGTTGTAAGATAATTTAAACTTTTATTCCATTATAATCTACTTATGTGTATAGAAAAAAAATTTAAAAACGCGCGCGCATACTTACTCACATACACACATGCACGTACGTCACACAGAAACTTTTGCAATGGGTACAAAAAACTTTATTGTATTACAATAAACACTTCCCTTAAATATTGTTTATAATATATATCAATGATAATGATAACATCTTATCTTCTTTATTTTCCTTTTTCTTCCAGATGCTTATCCTTTTGGTTCTTGTTGCAGCCACTTTAAGCATATCGCTTTAATTGCACTTTGACCGAGCCTATCTGATTCTTTTAAGATTCTCCTTATATCTTGTGCCCTAGAATGCTTAACCGCAAGCAGATACGCAGCCTTCAGTTGTTTACTTTCAATGTATGCATTTATCTGGAAAAGAATAGTATTGCGAAATATATAACCAGTTACATTAGAAATATATATATATATATATATATATATATATATATATATATATATATATATATATATATATGTTTACATGCGCGCCTGTACACATATCGATGCATATTGACATAATTGAGTAAGTGAAGTAAAGCTCACTCTAAGTTCTGTGTCGATTATTAGTCTGATTAAAGTATCTATATGATTTTTGAGCGTCGGATTCTGTTCGCTGTACGAATGAGTCAACAATAATTTCACACAGTGTGCCAAGACGTGATCAGAAATAACGTGGGCGTTAGGTGCTCCAGAGCTGCGGCAGCACTTGATCAATTGCTCGATTGCGGCTATGTTACTTTTCAAAGCCAATACATGGCCAGCTAAAGAATACACCTTTTGTTGCGGAAGATTATAATCTATAAAAATGATACATACATTGACAAAACGTTGGTTGGCGCACATAATATAGCAGCACATATTATTACATATTATTAATAATGAATTACACTGATGTGTGTTATATTGTTGTTGATAATACTAAATGCATACCTTGTATTATCCGAAAAGCTATGCCGAATCCTTCCCCAATATCACGGCCGCACAATACAGCTAAAACGGATAAATGTATCTTCTGCTGTTGATTGCCAAATAACGTAGGCAACTCGAGTGTCGGGGGGTTATCGCTGTCAATATCTGGGAAGAGATTTAAAAATTCAGTCGAGACTCTTTCTTCCTTTTCGCAGTTCGCTAGAAACTTGGCAATTTCCATCTGTCTGCATATAGTGTTTATATGCCTGTCTATCTCCGAGGGTTCCATCTCCATCGCTAAAGTACTTTGGCCACTGTGACCCGAGCTTACGTTCTTTCTTCTTTTGGTCAAGCTCTCCATCTGCAATTCCGACTCCAAGTGCTTTTGAGCGTCTTGCAACAAATGCGCCCTGTTGTGCAAGTCTGAATAGGTGTTCGCTTCGTTGGTATAAAATCGGATGCACGTCATCGATGCTCTCACGCAGTCCCTCATGAAGAGCTGTATCTGGTATAAAATATGCCAATATTGCTTCCTTTCCATGAAATGACAGACGGCTATCAGGTACCTCCTCCAAATGACCAAAGTGGGATCTTTTGCCCTCATCGCATCGTGAAGTTTCTCAACGTGGCCGTTCCTCAAACAGTACAAGTAAACCCCGTTAAGAAACAAATCGCGCTCTATGTCATTGTCTAAGATATACGCCAGGCACTTGTCAAACTCTTTATGCTTCAAAAAGAACTGTAAGATGGAGGTATAACTTCCATACGCCAACAGATAGTACAGACTTTCTTGATAGTAAACTGTCTGATTAGCGGGTATTAGATATTTAACGTTAAACTGATTTTGGCTAACAGCTTTCAAGCTGTTGAGCGTCTGTAAGATTTCCTGCGCCGCATCGGACTTGGGTTGCGGACTCGAATGCTGTGTTCGCGATCGGTATGTACTCAAGTTGTCTAATATTTGCAGAATCTCTGTCAACAATGGCGGATCTTTCAGCGGCCGGCACTTGGAATATTCACTCCTCTTTAACTGACCGCCTTTGCACGCCCTTTTTCCCTCGTCCAATATTTCGTCTCTCTTCGGTGTCGGCGTCGGCGTCGGCGTCGACGTTGTCGTTTCCGTTAACTCTGTCAACTCGGGGTTTTCGATCGACTCTTTGGAATAAGATAGCACGACCCAATCGTCGAGATCCTCGTGCACAATTTTGTCGAGGCAATGGTGGAACTTTTCTTTCGCCTGTTCCAAGTATCCCACCTTCAAACAAGCCTTTCCCCAGGCGGCCCACACGCCCTGCGTGTCCAATCCTGCCTTCGTGCTGACGTCCAACGCCAACGTCCAACGCTCCTTCTCGGTGAGGAGATCGCGTAATTTTCTCAGCGTGTGCTCGTCGAGGTCATCGGTCGGTATAAGAGCCACACAATCAGATTTAACTAGAGTCGCGATTAGATCCACCTGCGACAGGAACCGATCGCAATGTGCGAGGCCGGTATTGAAACCAAATTTCGCGCATTTCATCTTTGCCGCGACCAATAGAGAACGTATCATCTTGATGATCACCGCGTGATCAACCTCGGGATTTATCCTGCCGCCATTAACGGGTTGGAGCAATCGCTTCATTTCGTCGCAACGGTCCAAGAGGAAACTGTGCGGTAACAAGAGATTCTGTTTTACTTATTTCTTACAAATTTAAACACACACACACACACACAACATTTTTAATAACATCCTCTTTCTTAAGAAACTTACGAATTATTACCTGGTATATATCTTGGGATCAAAGTGCAAATTAAGAATAGCGAGACACAGCGAAATATTTGGGGCATACTCGAACGAAAACTCTTCTCTTATGGTGCGATTGTGTCTTTCGTCTCTTGTCAATCGCCAATAATCAAACAACTCGCTGCTGGAGGTCGACGGGACACTTTGCACCGCACGCATTTGCAATACCGTTTGATGCTTGCAATCGTCACACACGCGTACCAGCACAGAACTAGGATAACCGGCAACTTGCATGCGATGCTGAGAACACATGGCACAAACAACGCGACCGCATCGCCGACAGTGGTGTCGTCTGTTAAACATCGAAAATATCACAGCCTTGCAGCAGTCGCATTCTCTCGCCTATTAAACAAACGATTTTTGTCATGTCAATAAATTAATAACCGGAAAATACGGGTATAAAATAAGAATCAAGCACTTTTTTATTTTGGATAACGTTTTAAAAATACTGACACACACGCGCGTGCGCGCGTGCGCGTATATATATATATATATATATATATATATATATATATATATAATCAGTTATAACATCGTTATGAATGTTTTCGAATTACCCTTTCATTTGGGACCCATTCCTCCTTAGTGGGCACGTTAACAGGCATAATAAATTCGTTGTTCTCCGTCTCAAGATTAGATTGTGAAATATTTCTGGCTTTATTTTCGGTACCGTCACGTTGGAGCGATACGCGAAAGTCCAACGACTTTTTGGCGTAAAACCGTATAATTTTGTCAAAATTGCTGATGCCTATATCGGGATGTTGCAAAACCTCACGCAGCATATTCAAAATCTTTTGAATATTTTCAAATTTACTATTCATCAATAATTGCTCCAGCATCAATAATGGCTCCTTTATCAAGTGGATGTATAACGCTCTGTCTTTATTTTCCAACATCTTCAGAATTTCTAGTCCCACCAAAGCTTTCCGGTACTTTGGTTGCTCTACCATTCTGCAGTGGTCCAATAAATAGTTGGCGACAAATTGCAATGCGCTAATAGATTCTGATTTCTTGAGAACCCCTTTACATATCTTTACTGACTGATTCAACGGTAACGCTTGAAGAAACTAAAATATTTATTATCGACAATTATTGACAAGTATTTACAAGGATATCGACGATTTTTATGTAATAGAAATCTTGCATACCTTTAAAGCTTGCTTGAAATCTTGCTGTTCACTTTTTAAAAGGCCTATCAGAAAATCTTGGATCACAGGAGTTTGCATCTCCAGAGAAAATGCTTGACACCCCAGCCACTCTAAACATAACTCAAACTGATCCGCATCGATCAGGGACTTGATGATCTCAAACGGATCGACCTTCTCTGTACAATATACGATGTCGTACCATGTGCTGCTTGACCTACTCATGCAGTACGGAATCATTTTATGGAAGATCGTTATTCTGCACAAGATGCCGTTCATCCGATGTCTGCAGTGCACCGGCAACTTGTTACTGTGCTCGTGCTGCAACGCGTGGCTCAACGCGTGTTCGCACAAAATCATAGGCCACTTGTTAATGTTGTGCAATATCATTTGCGCCAGTATGTGTATATCTTTGATTTGGTACAGATACTGCAGCATTCTTGTGATAGATAGGACACCCAGATTGGACAGCATGTGACTTAGAATCAGATCCTTGAAGCGCTGCAGCTCCGTATTATACCTTATGACGCTGTCAGCCAAGGCGTTTAATATCTCCAAAGAATTTTGCCAATTATGATCTTTCCTAAGCTCGAAATAATGCCATACGTCGTGCACAGGTACACTATCGTGAATAGCGGCAAGAGTTTGATTATTGTTAAATAAGAGTTTCAGCTTGTCAACCCACGAAGAATTCAAGAGATTCTCGAGACACGCGGTGCGTTTTATATCATCGTAATTGTTCTCCAAAATAGTCGGATTCTCGTTATGCATCCTCTGTATAAGATAAGAGAGGAGCCAACAATGTCTTTCCAGATATTGCAACAAGCTAGGTCTTAATTCGCGAGTCTGCCAAAATGATGTCTGCTGTATGACATTTGTGGTTGTAACGCTAGATGTACTGTGTCCAGAATATTTTAGTATCACTTCGTACGTATAATTAGACATAGTGTATTCCACATCTACATCTCCGTTTAATTTTTCGAAATCATCCGCTGGAAGCAAACTCCTACTAGCGTTTGTCACATCGATATCAGTATTTCGTGCAAACGTGTTTCGATACCGCCTCACTAGATCAGGCAAGTTGACTTTTCGCCTTGGTCCATCTATAGATTTGTCATCAGGCGATGACAAATCTATAGATGAGTAATATGCGATATAATCGTGAGCCACGTCATTCAACGCGTCGTTCAACGTCTGCGCCTCGTACACCTGCAATGTTGAGTACATTGATCGTATCCATCCGTTTTACCATTGATGAATAATTAATCGGGCATTAGGTATAGCTTACACGAATCTCAGGCGTGCCATAAAATTCATTAGCCATGGCGAAGATTATTTTTGGATTCTGCACAAGATCCAAGTCCTGCCATGCCAATTCGTTGAGCTCCTCCACACGTGTGAAGAATTTAAGATTTTTATCGCTCGCGAGGCTACCCAATAACTTGGATCGGAGAGCGGCGAGGGTTACCAAGCCGAGATCGCCAATCATGTAACCGATCGACGTCAAGGAGACTGTATGCCTCAAACTTTGGAGAGGCGGATCCTTGGACCACACATCCAAATTTGCATGTAGGAACATGATGTTCCAAACGTTCAAGAAGAATGTCAACGTTTCGTCTCCTACGGATAATTCGCCGAGATCAAGGCTGGCGAGGCTCGATGTCTTATTTAGAATCACCCGTATGTCCGTATGATCAGAGATACTTCTCAAGTATGAATTATCCAGATGGGATTGTCCCGAACTTACGTTGCGCAGAGCCTGCAGGAGCTCTGCCAATATTTCCGAGACACATTGATTCGGTCCTTTAACTGTGATATTTTTCGCACCCTGTAAAGACGATATTCCGTATTATACTACTCTACTACTATGCGCTGTTAATTGGCAGTGAAAATTTGGCGTATTTAATAGATTCGTAGTTTGCATACCGATTCCTCTTGGTATTGATTCAGCACAATGCATTCAGAATCCTTGATACTGCTGCAGCTGTTTCTTTCATTATAACAAGAAATACTCGGACATGCATTTACAAGGATGCTGTATATCAAGTTCACTTGCAAACTAAAAGCGATTTCTTCAAGCTTATCTGGCTCCGTACTCAAGTCGAATATCTGATATCCAAAATAATGATGTAGTGGCGTCTTCAATAAATCAAACACTGTCCGTACATTAGTGTCGTCTGAAAACGAAATAATAACAAATTATTACAAGCCTAATTAGTTTAACGAGTGAATTAAGGTAAATAAAGGAATAAATTTACTGATACCTGGAATAATAGTGGATACAAGCTGCAGGTAAGAGTAGACGTTGTAAAGATATTTTTCGCTATTAAAAATATCAGACATTTTTTCTATCGTTTTTAACCCCAGGATATAATTATTGTCGCAAGATCGCGTCTCTGCTGCAATCTCCGCTCTCTCGAGATCGTACAACGTGCGATAATTATTCTCAAATTCGCACCAGATGGCATCGTTCTCTTTCCATTCCTTTATGTACAATGGAATTCTAGCGTCACACAGTATCGTTGTCATAGGCGTATTATTTTTATTTTCATAAAACAATTGATGGATTCTCGAGAAGAAACTTGCGTGTCCTGTGCTGTCAAACGTTTCACAGAGCTTCAAATACTTCATGGCTACATCACATAGATTATTTGAGATCTGATATGTTTCGCCTATAGTCAAACTTAGATCCAGCACGCTAAGAGTTAACATTTCGTCACTGCGTAGGATATTTGTATCCAACATTCGTAAATGTACTTGTTGAGACGCTAGAAATGTTTCAAGTTGGTTGATGTATCTAGAGGATTGTACACCTTCTTGTGCAGCAAATTTTATATTCTGCAAACACATATTGTAACACTCTTACACATAACACTTATATCTCAGTAAGATATTTATCGTACAATATGCCATAGAATATATATGTTTACCTCTAATGTAGAAGTTCTTGAGCTTTCTTTAGAAGAATCGATTGCATCTAAAGTATAAATGTGTTTACATATATTGTGCTTAAATTTGTGAAGCGCTTCCGCAAATCGAATCTCGCCGTCTAATTGTGTGTTTTCCATGTGGAACATCTAAGAAACAGAATATACATACATATATATACACCCACACCCACACCCACCCACCCACACACACATATACCTAAATAACGTTATAGAAAAAGCTTAAAATGTTGTATCGAAGAGCGGCTGCGTTTCTAATGATTCAGATTCGTGTTTTACAAACAATTTCTCATGCAGTTAAGTACTTAAAGCAAACCGTTCGTTTTCTATACTTGAAATTTTAATATCTTGATTAAAATTACAATAGTTATCCATTATAGATTGATATGCGAGACATGAAAGTCTTTGAAATTGCACTGGATGATGTGAATTACGATGAGGAGAGCGAAAATGAAATGATTCAACCAGGAGATCTTGCGGATTTAAAACCTCTCGTAGAAGACGAAGGCAGATATGGACCATTACATTCTCATGTAAAATATTACAATGAGCGTAACGCCGAAGGCAAGAAACAATATTCAGATATATTTTTCTACCTACGATCACACACGAAAGAGATATTCAATTTGGAGCAAGAAAATAAACCATTTGTCGCTGGTTTTAAGCATAATTTGGATAAGGTAAGTATCTTACTAGAAGAAGAAAGGGTCACACAACAAGGTTTCTTTATACATATATAAGATTATTAAATCTATGCTTTTAAACCAGTATTTCTTCAAAACCACGAAGCAGAGTGTTGATGTGACATCAATCAAGACAATTAATCATATTGAGTCTGAAAAGAACAAGAGAAGTGCGCAGATTTTTAAAAAATTACAGAATTACAGAAAGGGCACAACGAATGTTGCCACAGGTACTAATTAATACGATAAATCAATCACATGATAGTATATATTGATAAATGAAGAGAGAAGGAATAAAGAATAGCCTTCCATTGCCAAACAAACAGACAAAAGTGTAAAAGGCGTGGTTAGAGTAAAGCGCGAAGAGACAACCAACTATTATGAAACAACTTTGAACGAAGAGATGGATTTTTTTCAAGTGATAAGAAACAGAAATGCTACAACTGAAGAGATGGAAACGACGGGATACTTGGCGAAAACGCCAGAAACATATACGCAATACAACTTGTACGAATATGGCCAAGAAACTATGAGTGACGCGACGAAAAATCTTCTGGACCAGTCTTCGATCTCGGAAAGATCATCTACACTCGCAGATAACGAAAGTTCTCACGAAGAATCATATGATTATGAAAGATTCAAAATGGAATACGAACAGCAGCTCGAATACGACATAAAGGAAGGGAAAGTACTGAATTATACTGAGAAGAAAGAACCGCTGAAGAACACGCTGAAAGGAGCATTGAAAAGAATAATGGATTTGAAACGACCCAAGAACTGTACGAAGGAAGAATTAAGTCAGATTGGAATTAAAGCCATAGAATGCCTTTTGTACGATTATCAGCGCGCGAAAGACATAACGACTGCGAAGCTGATCCTCTCGAGGACATGGTTGGTTTTCAGAGTTTGGCTGTTAATCTATATTTGCTTCGCAATTCCCTGCTGGTGTCAAAGAGGTGACTTGATTTGAAAGAAATTATATTATTGTATGGAGAAATATTATTATATTATATATGAAAATTATATACTATATTTCAGGATGGTGCTGCTGCTGTTTCCGTTGCAAGTTTTGTTTTCCACGAAAAAGGATTATACTTGTCAAACAATATTACGCAACGAATCCACCTGGCATTTTCGTCAAGGACTTAAAAAAAGTGAAAGATGCGAAAGAGCCTGTTAAATATGAGGCTACTGAATACGAATATAACGCGTACAAAACTTTTGAAGCTGCGATAAGAAATATATGAATATTAGCGCGTTCGCGCTAACCGCTATTTACTAACCGCGTACAATTTGGAAAAAATCAAATTCAGATGTCCGTTGGCCAGAACTCTTTCGCTACAAAAGTAGAAACACTTCCCTGGATGTACGAATGAGAAATATGTTTACATCTCCGAACAATAATTGTGCTAAAATTCGTTAATTACCATTATATTCAACACACACACGTTATGATTGCGTCCGACCTTATTAATAATTAATAATTTGTTCAATGTTCATGTAGACGTATCAACTAATGAAACGTTTGTTCAACATAGATGTAATTTGGACGGAAGGAAGACATATAAAAGTTGTATGATAGTAGATGCATTATTTGAATAGAGTAACATTACCTCAACTACCTCTTGTGCCTTCTGAAAATTGCCCTTCCACAAACAATGTAAAATCAAACTTTCTTTCGAAGCCAGCATTAAATTGATCAAGGACAGTTTGTCTTTCGTTGACAAATAATCTGCCGTTGTTGTACTGATCTTCGAACGCTTTCTGCGTTTATTGCCGCACAATAAGCCGGATTCCGAACTACTGTCAGACTTAATTTTAGTTTCATCCGAAGCGCTGTCTCCTTTATAAAAAAAACTGTCTCCCTTGACGCGATGTGGGAAATTTGGTTTTTGAGAGACTACAGATTCTGATTCCGATTTATTTGTAATAGCGGAACTATCTGATTCGTCCTGTGGAATACCAACATTCTCAATAAAATCAGATCCCATATGGAATTTCAATCTCCAACGAGTGTCCTTCAATGTTGACTTAAAGGTAAACATAGTTTCGCGAAGTCGTTGCATTTCTTCGTGCAATCCGAGTACTTGTAATTCATCGCTCTCTTCTGTCGTAATCAAGGTATTCCTCCATAAATAATGTAGCGTGTCTCTTACAGCATATTTATTAGCTATGAAGCCTGACTTGTCATATTCCACCGACTTACGAATAGTGCAATCATCATCATCTTTGGAACTGGCATTTGTAACGTTGAAATCTTCATAACGTAAAAATAATAAGGAAAATATACTCTCCATTGTCTCCATTCTTGATGATAAAGGGAATAAGGAGGATAAGTATGATATCATGTCAGTGAAATATTTAGTAACTTGTTTATATTCCGTGTTGTAAAATTCACATAAGAAAATAGCTTTTAAGGCGCTTATTATGCAACAATATGCTTGGAAGTTGGCAGATTGGTTCGGAGAAGTCTCCTTCAGCAAATCTTGGATATCACTGTGATCTTGATCGTGTATATTTGTTGTGAGTTTCAAGACGAAGAGTATATTGTGTTTTTGCAAAAGAGACAAAATCTGTTTTACAGATACAGATGTCCGTTCAATCGCATCAGATTGCCCATTTTTCAATTCTCTGCTATCTAATTTCGCATTTACAAAATGTCTCTTCTTCCACTGTAAAATATATACTACAATTCTAATGTGGCTTTTTAAGAGCGTATATAATTTGTTTAAATCATAGTCGTTGTGTAGATCAGGGTAACACTTCTCTAAGAGAAAGCTGATGGACTCACAGATAAAAATATCATTGTCGTAGCTTTCGCTAGTATTGATTATTTCCTGCGGACAATCGTTTAATGCTTTAAACAACAACACTGGATATAACCTTCTTAATAAATCACACGATAACAATAATTCGACCTCGTTATATTTTCTCTTCGTAGTCAAGATATAACATGTATCCTGTAACATGTAAAAATTTATTCCAATAGTCACAAGTGTGTGACAAATATATATATATATAATGTATATAATCTGTTTATCCGTTTTGTGACAAATTGTTTTAACGATTAAAGTTATATAAGGAGGCTTAAAATACGAAACTTACCAAAATATCATTCAACCAATGCAATTTTCTCATACATGTTCTCTCAAGTAATTCCTGTTTGCCCAAAGAAATTTCCGAGTTTTCTGCTAATTTAAATATACCTTCGCTTATATTATATGCTGTGGGTAAAGTGGTAGCGTTCTCGAGACACGCGTGTGTCTTATTCCAAAGTGAAAGCCATTCGCTCAACATTTTCTCATTTTTTCTCGAATATAACGCAAGTTCAATATCTTTAATGTGGTGCGATTTTGAAAGCGTAGGACAGACTATTTTTAAAAATTCGACTTGTGCATCTATATCTACTTTTGACAAAAGGCGTAGAACCACTCGTAAAGGATTGCTATTCGGCCAAGGAGTGGCCGAATCAGCTTCAGAAGAGGTATCGATCGCTATCGTACGATTTAAGCACCAGTTTCTTCTGGCTGGAATGTGTTCTAGGCATGACTTCAAAGTAGAAAAATAAATGTCTTGTAAATTGCTAACAACATTGTGTGCATTTGGAGCTACAGATATTAATTTGCTTATAATCCAACACACAGTTTCCGCATTGGCATACATGTTATCTTTCAGAAATGTAAGGATCTGTTCCAATGTAACACTTGAAGTATGTTTTATGCTACATTCCACGTTTACTTCTTGAAGAAATACTAACATGTCCTAGAAAATGAAGTTTTCGTTTTTAAAAGCAAGAGTAACGTGAAGTTACCAGTCGTAAGTTACGAGTTTTGCTAGCAATAAGAAAAATACCTTATGCAAACAGTCTGGTACATTATCGCACATCTCAATTGCATTTTTTATTTGTATGCAATCGAATTGCGTTTGAATATCGCACTGTATATCGCGACCAACATTGGACGATTTGCTGTCTATAAGTTTCCACAGCAACACGTAGGCAATCCATTGGTATTGCTCTTCATTCGGAGAATGTCTACAACACATGTCACACGTCTAACGGTCAGCAAGCAATGATACATGGTATAATCTATAATCTATAATCTATAATCTACAATCTATAATGTATAATTGATAAGTAACGCTTACTCACATCAAGCTCTCAATTACAGTTTCCAATTCTGACAAGTCGACACAGCACGTGTGATGGAATTCTTTCAAGAAATTGCTGTCATTGTTTACGTGGAAAATATTTAAAGATGTATACCATAATCGGGACAAAATGCATTTGTTCAATTCCAGCACTCTTGTCTGTTTCGACATTGTTCCTTTTAAGAGCGTTGCATTTGTTGATACTGGTTGATACACATATACACATGTGCAGACATGTTAAGGGTTAAGGCCCTTGCCTCGCACAATGCACGAGCTGCACGAGCACGACATGCATAATGCCAGCCAGGATTGGCCAGGATTGCCAAGCAGAGGCAACAGGCAGGCAATCTAGCTGAATCTAGCAGGCAATATACTATAGGAACAGAAATTCCGACGCGTTGGATTTCTATTCTCTATTCCTCCGTTATCTATTATCTATTGCTTGTATTTATGTACATATGTATGTATGTATGTATGTGCGTTTAGGGTTTAGGTAATGTGCATGTTTTTGTGGTTCTCTTCCGTGCTACATCCACGGTTTTGTGGTATCGTCAACGAACGATTTTGTGGTTCTCTTTCGTGTTATGCTCACGATTGTTCGATTCTCTTTCGTTAGATTCATGATTTTTTGGTTTTTTTTCCAAAGAGAGTCAAACATGGACATAGCACGGAAGAGAACCACAAAAACGTGCACGTTACCTTAGTTACCTACAAGATTCGGGTACAGCCTACTCTGATGGTTATATGTTATATCCATGTGGTCCATGCCTGATTCTGATACCCGGCTGGCGGCTGTGGAATAGGTTATAAACGTTCCTTTTTTTTTTTGAGTGAGTTAATTTTACAATACAAAATACAAAAGGCAATGGGGAAAAAAGATAAGAAGAAAAACAAGAACAAGATAAGCGGTCCGGTAAAGACTGCATTAAAAACCGAAAAGAAGCTTAATGCTAAGCAGAAGAAGGAATTAGCGGCCATTGGTGAGGTGAGGTTAGATTTGTTTCTTTTTCTCTTTCGTCTTGTACTTATGTAGGTATAGATAAATGTTATAGAAAAAAAAAACGGGAAGTTGTTTTCATCTAATTGTAAGATTATAAAAGCACCTTAAACATTATCTGTTGAGGATTCGATTTATATTTTATCAATTGTATTTAAAAGTTAGCTCGTTACTGTTGCATTTCATGCTTGCTTGTGCAGGATGACATAGAAAAGGTTGTTGCTGAAATTGAAAAAGAAGAGGCTCGCAGGCAATGCATTAAGGAAGTGGTGGTGGATACGCCGCTTAGACGAGTCAATTTCACTCTGACGGCGCATCCTTTTAAGGATGAACTTATCATGCTCGGCGGCGAGTTTCATGATGGTCGACAAGTAATATGTGACATAATATTATATTATATTACATTATATTATAAGAAGTAATCAATCCCCCGTGTTCTCTTTGAATTTTTTCATCAACCAACAAGCCTGATAACGAGAATGCACGCACACATAAATATAGAAAGATTTTATCTAGCGGTATAAAAAGAATGTGGTTGCATTGTTTTAAATGAAAACCAAACCAAAATCTAGAATATATTTCATCTAATCGCATTTATACTTAATTTTTCCTCTTAGACAATCGTATATGGCGACATGTTCATCTACAATATAAATAAGCGAGAATGGACGCTGGTGAAGGCGCCAGGGGCACCGCCGCCGCGATGCGGTCATCAGGCCGTAGCCACAGCGAATCACGGTGGTGAATTGTGGGTGTTTGGCGGCGAATTTACAAGTCCGAGCGAGTCACAGTTTTATCACTATCGGGACTTGTGGGTATTTCGATTTGTTGACAAGAAATGGGAAAAGATCACGTAAGTACACGATAGTAAGCATGCATATTTAATTATACATATTTACACATTACACGCAAATATATATATATATGTGAATATTTGTGTATGTGTATGTTTATTACACACATGTACATATATGCGTATATACATATGTACAAAATATACCCTTGTATTTCACATATGTATAGTACGTTTATTCATATATGATTCTAGAGCTCCAAACGGCCCATCAGCCAGAAGCGGGCACAGAATGGTGCACGTGAAGAAACAGCTAATAGTGTTTGGCGGATTCCACGACAATCTGCGACATGATTGCAAATATTTCAACGACGTTCACATTTTTGATCTGGAGACTTACATATGGCGGAAAATTGAACCTGCTGGTAAGAGATTAAATGAAATCTAAAGGTCTGTTTTCTATTGCTGCTGAACTAGTGCACCTTGTGCAGTAAGTTAGAGTTAAACAAAATATAACTTGTCCCACTCTAACTTACTGCATCAGTGTGCACAGTGCACTAGTCCCCCCCCCCCCCTCATGCATTACATTGCAATCGATATACATGTAATGTAGAATTTGTGTTTATTGAAATAGCATTTTTATTGATAATAGTATTTCGATAAATAATGATGGCTAAGAGTTACTCAAAGTCATGACTTTGATCACATACATGTATATTAAAATCAATCTTTTGAGCTAACTTATTATCTAGACAAATTTGTCTCCAATTTTATTGAATATTTGTTTCAATATTTTCACCAAAAATTTGTAAAATTTTTTTTAATTCGGAAAATTTTATCGAATTTTATGCAAGAACTTGTGAATTATTCAATTAAGAATATTTACCAATTATTTTATCAAATATCTTGTCGCGCGTATATACATACAGACACATTTAAGTAGTTTGATCAAGAATTGAAAAAGATATTTTATTAGTAATTAGTTTATCATAATTTTACAAGTAATTAATTGTTAATAATGACAGTATGTATTCTATGATGAGTGAAGAATTTCTCTTCTTTCTTCGAAAGGTGTTGCACCTAGTCCTCGATCGGGCTGTATATTACTGCCGACTCCGGACAATAAAGTCCTCCTATATGGCGGCTACAGCAAGGAAAAAGTGAAGAAGAACGTAGACTTGGGTTGCATTCACGATGATATGTTTCTCCTGACACAAGCGGACAAAAATGATGTAACCAAATATAAATGGGTCAGCGTGAAGCAAACTGGGATCCGAATAAGCCCGAGATGTGGGGCTACCGCCGCGTTAATTCAGCCCGCCGCTAATCAGGCCTTCGTGTTTGGCGGTGTTTACGATGATGACGGTGATGATGAGGAAGAAGATCTATGTGGAACATTTTACAATGATCTGTTTGTGTTAGACTTGGAGAAATTACACTGGCGCGTTGTAACATTAACCGGGAAAAGAGAAACGACTGTTACTGGTGGCACCGAAAAACGACGAAGAAGAAGAAGAAAAAACCAGAGAGAAGAAAGCGGTCAGGAAGCAGAGCAGAATAATGATTCAGATGAGGAAGTGATAGAAGATCTTTCGAATTCCGTGCAATCCACAGTTATTGTAGATGACGATGGAATATTCACGGTACGGTTTTTTCACTTTTTTTGTTCTTAATTATTATCCTGTTACGGAATTACTATAAATAATGGCACAGACAGGGAGAAGTAAGTCTTTTTAGTCCTTTTTTTTTTTTTTTTTTTTTTTTTTCCGACAGCACATTTCACATACCTACATTTTTTGGAAATTTTTCGTACTTACAAAGCCCACGAATCCAGTTTTTAATTTGGATTAGGTCTTTGTCTCTAAATCTTTTTAATAATATCACAGAGGTTTCTAAATAAATACCACAAATTTTTCTTTAAATTCTTTAGTTACTATGTATGTGTGGTATAATAAGCAAACGTGTGTGTACACATAGGTAACGATAGGTTCGACGGAGCCATCGACATCTTCCTCATCGTCACTTCAACCCATCTCGACAGTGACAAATGACAAAGAGACGAAATTTCTGCCATTACCGCGAATAAATGCTGGAATGGCGATGAAGCACAACATCTTGTATTTGTATGGCGGCATAATGGAAGAGGGTGATCGGCAATACACTTTTTCCGATTTCTACAGCTTAGGTATACTCTCATTAATTGCACATATTTGTATTTTCTTATTTTTTAAATAATCTCCTCGTTAATTCTCTTGTTTGCATTTTGTTTGATTTTATTTTATTAACATTATTAAAATAATCAATGCGCAATTACTCACACGTATGCACGCATGTAATTTTTCATATTAAAAGTCATAGAGAGATTTTGATTATCATATATCGTTGAATGTATCGTCTAATGGTGAAAATTGTCATCGAATTAAAATTTAAAAGTGATCTAAAAAAGTCATATAATTCCAATCACAAAACAATGATTTTAAAGTAACTTTAAAGATAATCTTAAGAAAGAATTGTTTTAATGTCATCGTATTTTTTCTTTTAAATATATGTATATGTGTACATAATATATAAATATATGTATATAATGCAGATTGTCGAAGGCTAGATGAGTGGAAAACTTTAATAGCGGACGATTTGTCATCGCAAACGTGGTTCGATTCTTCGGAAAGTTCAGAAGACAATGAAAATGAAGATGATAGTGAGGAAGAGAAGAGTGATGACAATGAATTGGTGAATATTAATGTTGAAAACTGAGTAGAAAAAAAAATAATAATAAACAACTTGCTTAAATAATTTTCACCTATATTTAAATAAGTGTAAATTTTATTACAATCTCTCTCAAAAACAGCAAGTGTTTTTATTACAACCAAAAAATACTTTTGAAATATAATCGAGAATGTGTGTGTTTGTATGTGTACATACACACATGTATATGTCAGGGGATCGATCATGTATCTTTTCCCCCAGGACGAAAACGTGAAAAGTGAAAAGTTTTTTATCTCTTTCTATTCAACACCAATAGAAAGAGAGAGTTACATGAAACTTTTCACTTTTCACGTTTCCGCGCTAGGGAAAGAGTTACATGATCGCTAGCCTGATGCTCGATATATTTATATGTATGCATGGGAGAAAAAGGAAAGGGTGCACCCGTCTACATCCATACATACAAAACACACACACGTATGTATGTATACGTATGTTTTGATACAGATAAAAATTGATAAAATTTTTTAAATAAAAAATTTATAAAAATAGATCCTAGAATATATTTTATTCCACTGCTCTGTACATGAAAATAAGATTATGAATTCTCTCATGTCATGTCTATTTAGCGGTTATTCCACATCTTTTATACATAATGATGCAAAAAATAGATGTGTGTAAAAAAATTATATACTTTTATGTAAGAAGTAGAGATAATTTGTATGTTAAAAACAACTTGGCTGTAATGAAGTTATACTAATCATAAAATGTCTTTCTTGGGACAAAGCCAGTTTGACCTGATGGTTAAATACTTGTAACATTGCTACTGATTTGCCGATTCTCATTATACTTACTGAGCAATATAATTTGTAATTTTGGAATAGCCTTTACATAATAGTCTTTCTAACTGTATAACAAATTGCAAGTTGCATGGACGGAGATACCAGATAGAATTTCTAATTGTGTTAAATTTGTTATTTCAATAATCAAAAGAAAGTAAAACAAAATTTTACAAATTAATGTACTTAAAATTATTGCCCGTAAATATAATACATAAATAAGTAATTATTATTTATAACACTTTTATATATAGTTCTTAAACTTGTAAAATTATTTTCACAATAATATTCTATTGAAATTATTTCAATATTATTTGATTTGCAATGTCGACGAACACATTACAAACGCGAGGAAACATGATGTTCAACATGTATTATGCAGTTTAGCAATAAATTAGCTTAAATTGCAACAAGTTATATTCATTTTATGACTAGACTTTCGGAACTTTAAAGTGAAAAAACAAATTCGCTATCAAGATCATAACTGGTTTTTCCTGGCCTCCGATACGCTGAATTTGCGATCCTTCAAATTAATCACGACAACCGTGATATTATCCGCAGATCCTCTACAAAAAATATCAAAAGTAACATTAATGCTGGTTTCACTCGTTGTCAGTTCATTAAATATTATACAGTGAGAAGCGAGAGAGAGAGAGAGAGAGAGAGTGATATTAGTCCATAAAGAATATCGCCTTTTCTGCCCTTTTTTTCGGACGGAGATTGCCTTTTTCTAAAGATCTTGTCATTTGAAAAACAACAATGCAACAACAAACTATAAACAGTGCAAAAAGAATTTTCTCGTTATCTTTCGGAATAGTTTCGGAGAAAAACACAAAATACTTTTTCCACGAGATACCGTGCACATCTTCTAAATCTCCAACCCTGCTTTTATATGGATTAAGGTAGGTTTTTATGGGCAGTGAAATGCAGCAGCAGCAGCGAGCAGCAGTTTAGTCATTTCCTAGAAATTACTAACTTTTACAACAATTAGGACCACTTCGACCAAGCTCTTTGATTAACTTTTCTCATTAAGCAGATTGGCAAATGTGATTGGTCATTTCCAATGGACTGATCAACGATTAAGTTAATCAGAGCTTGGTCGAAGTGGCCGTTGGTTTGGCTCACTTCCGGCGCGGAAATTTTTGCTGCTCGAAGTTCGGGCTTCAATACTGGCAGTGTATAGGTCCGAACTTTGAGCAGCAAAAATTTCCGCGCCGGAAGTGAGCCAAACAGTTAGTAATTTCTAGGAAATTACTAAACTGGCTGCTCGCTGCTGCTGCTACATTTCACTGTCCACGAAAACCTACCTTTACACGGATGCATAAATTGTTTTATATTAAATCTACGTCTTACCTGTAAAAACTCTGTAACGTAATGCTTTTTGCACCAAAATGTGGTTCATTGATACGCTCTTTGATGAAAGCCACAGCCTCCTCATTCGAAAACGTATCCCACAGGCCATCAGATGCCAATATTATAAACATGGGATTGTGATCATTCAAATCGAATGTTAAAATATCCGGATCAGCAATTACCAGCTTTTTATCTTTTAGAGGATAATCTCCCAAAGCGCGAGAAGTCGCTAATATACCAGCGACTCTCCATACGCCGTCAAAAGTTACCAAACCGCCGGCTTTATTTATTCTTCTCTTTTCCCTTTCCTGGAAACAGATTGATTTAATATGATGATTAATATGGATTAATATGACGATTAATATATAATATCAAGTATGTAATACATGTGAGCGAAAGGGAAGGAGATTTATGCACGCATGCAAGGCGTTCTCTACATTTATGTCCAAATTATCCGATAAATTTATTCGTTGATTCCTAGCGATATAATATTCAGCTATATGATGATCAATATTTCAATGTATTATAATCTTCGCAACTGTAAATTCTTTCTTAAATTTAAAATAGATTTCCTCTTATCAAAAATAAAATGGCCATGATGTTTTGCAGTAACGTCATGGTTTTGGCATAAATTCCACTATTACTACTACTACTGTTGCTATTACTAGAAATATCGTATATAATCACCAATGTAGATTTATTAGCCTCGAATACGCGGACTTGAGACTTGACTAACCTGAAGTCATTACTTGCGGATTAATATTATAATAAATATTAATGCAATTACGTTGCATTACTATTGTAACTTATGTTAAAATAATATTAAATAAATATAAAAAGCGGTAAATACTTGTTGAGGTTTGTGATCAAAAGACAAAGGAATAGCATTGCCCTTTTCATCACACATTACTCCTCTAGAGTCTCCAACATTCGCTACGATCAACTTATTATCTTCCAAAAGAGCAATTAAAGCAGTTGTACCTAAAACGAGAAAATTGGAAAAAGAATTTAAAAAATGACACACACACACACACACACACACATCAACTATATAAATAATAAAATGAACATGTAACCATAAATAATGAGATGTCTTCGTTTTTTACTTTAAAATATTTTACATTTTCGAAAGTTCATATTTCAGAATTTTCTTTATACATGTTGTATTTTACATACAAGTATTGTTCGTTTCTTACTTGCTAAAACAAACGCGAAATCTGCTATTTCCTTTGAGAAGAATACAAAATTAGCAATTTTATTTTAATTCGTTTTTTGATTGATTTTAAATGGCTTTCAGTCATAAATTGTTGTCATTGGGAAAATATTTAAGTGATCTTGATATTACCTTCGCACTCTTTTCTTTCAAAGTAAAAAATATTAAGACAAAAATATCATGTCCAATTCAGTTTCTAAAAGATTTGATGCCTTAATTTTTGATTAGCCGTCTTGTATAAGTAACTAATATTTCATTCGCATTCACGGTAACTCGTTTACATTTCACTGCAAGAAAATGATTTAATATTTTCTAATGTTAAGAGATATGTTCTGCTATATATTTTCTATTCTTTCCAATAAAGACCGTATCTGATGGATTGTTTAATAGCCTGAGTGAGAGATGTAAAAATATTTTTTTAGTAAAACAAAGATAAATACCAGCTACATCCATATTCTTCTTAGCAGTTTCCACCAATAATTTGTCCGCTGCTAGAACTTCATCCGTTAGAAGCCTGCCATAATTAATTTTATTCCCCTCAATGTAATTCATCATGTCCACTTTGAGTACTTGCTTCTCACCCGGTCTACATGGTCTGACCTATAAACAAACAGGAGTAGCAGTAAAAAGTAGACGATACTTTCTAAATGATAGTTTACAAAAAGAATGTTTATAATATATCACAATTATGTTGAAAGATGTGAAACAACCATTGGAAAATGTGGCATTTAATATATTCATATTCTATTTATTACAAAGTAGGAAAAGATATGTAGTTTCTTCAAAAATGAAAGAAAATTTGAATTTTTTAACGTCACGTTACGCTACTTTAGACATAAATGAACATTTATACATACGTAAAAAAATTTGGAAACCCCAAATATATTGAGAATAATAGTTATTTGTGTAACAAGTGCGGGAAGATGGAAATTCACGGGTGCGGAGTGGACGCACGAGCCGAAGGCGAGTGCGATCACCGCACCCGTGAATTTTCAACTTCACGCACGTGTTACACACCCTATTTTATATTACAAGTGCGTGGAAAGTGGCCCATCACGCGCGCGTCGCGCTTTCCACGCACGTGTGCAATAAAATTATATAATTCATAGCACAGTATTAGATAGTATTTGTTTACGGATTACGGATGCTACTAATATGATAACCTTACATATGTTCGTGTGTTATTTCAATTGTACGTACTATATTCTTACCTCTCTCGTAATCGGCGTTATGCTATCTAGTTTATCGAGTAATTCTGGATCAGTCACTTCAATAGCTTTCTTCATACAATCATCCGTTAAGGATGTACTTGCGACTTTTCGAAAAGATTTTCTTCGATCTAGAAACTTTTCGTCTCTCTTATCGTCGTTTTTCTTTTTCTCTAGCTCTTTTAAGATCAACTCAGTCTGATAAGTGGGTGCTTTGCCAGCCAGTAGGTTTTTCAATTCAATAACTTTTTCGTTAATATTGGAGATCAGTTTATCGCGAGCATAGTTGGCTGCAAACTAACAAGAGACAACATATATGATTAAAGTGTGCTCTTGAAATATTTTTATTACTTTTTTTTAAAGAAAATTCATTAATTATGTTAGAATATTAAAACACATATTTATTTTCAGTTGTACTATGTTACTTTTTCTCAAAGATTATTGAATTTATCATCGATTACTCTACAGTAAGAGAAATCATTATTTTCAGTTTTATTATCTTGTGGTTTTTCTTAAAAACTATTGGGCAACTAAAGTTATGCACACGAAATAGAATACACTATGTGTTTAAATCCCAAGTTAAAAAATTTGGGAATAAGCGCATAAATTATTCATCTGCGCCTTGTGTTTAATATCGATATGCTTTGCGACATTACAATATATATGTATATATATATATATATATATATATATATATATATTTATTTTTAAGTGTGCTGAAGTGATTTAAAGTGTTATTTTGTGCAATTATCTTTTTATTTGCAAATACCATGCAAGAATTTTCCATGTGTCATTTCTCGCTTCTGACGTCATTAAATAAGGACAGCATCAGCAGGGACCAGGAGTCTTAAGATCAAAAACAATGCAATAAATAAATAATTTAATCGATACCTCACCACCATGGCCATCAAATACCGCAAATAAGGAAACTCCAGTATTATTCATGTCGTCGTTCACCACAAAACGGTCTTCCATCCGAGCTCTATGTCCCTGCACAGCATATGCCGCAATGTGATCTTGTTTTAACTCCCAACTAAGTTTTACTCCGGCATTCACTGAATCATTAACTAAAAATTTCAATGTAGACACCTGCAAAAGGCGACAAAAAAAACACGTAACATAGAAAAAAAGGATAGATACAATATATCTTTATACAAAAGCTATTTTATCTTAACATGACTTTAAATAAAACTTCAAGTACTGTCTATATAAAAAAAAAAAAAAACGATATTAAAAGTATCAAAAGTTTAAACTCATAATTAGAGAATATTGTAATTAAATATCGAAAAAAAAGACTTGATTTTAATTGAAACAATTTTTAATGTATTATCAAAGTAACGGCGTATATATAAATTAATATAATCCGTCCTTAAAATATATTTGCACCTTAGATGTAGTACGTCCCAGAGTATATTGAATTTTTCCTAGAAGCGCTCTGCTCCAGACATCCACGGCTTGTATGTAAAACAGAATAATTGCCAGAATCATGCCACAGACTAGCACTTCTGGTTTTAGAGCGTAAATCCGCATAATCCTGCAGAGGTAGCCCAATGGAGCGTTAATCCCAGCATTTAATCCAGTAGGGATGCTCACGGCAAACTTGGATACAAGCTTCATGTGTGATATATATGTCTGTACGTATACAAAGATTACAAATAGTTTATACAATATTTTTAAATGGAGGGGAGGGAGGTTATTTAGAAAACAAGAGGCTTGTTCCTTTTAGCGACTCCTTTCAACTTCTTGCACGGTTCATCTTTTTTCTCTTTCTCTTCAATGTGAAAAGAAAAAGAGGAAAGATGAACGGTGCAAGAAGTTGAGCTAAAAAAAATAGGCCCAAGGTTTCATTGATACACGGTGTCATCTAAATAGATGGGAACAAAGTATTTCTTTGCAAATACAAAAAGCTTGTGACAAAAGTTTAGACAAAGGTAATGTTATTTTTTCTCTAACAACTAACAAATCTTCAATATCTAATATTTTCACATGTCAAAATCTTAAAATTTATATTTATGTCATTCAAATTTATTTGTATTTGTCATTGGGGTTGAAAGATACAAGTTAATATTTATTCCATACACATATTCCATACTAATTGTTTGTTACTAATTGTTCTGTACTAACAAAAGATATTTATACTTGTTAAAGATGAAAAAAAAAAAGATGTATTTGCATGAAGAAAGGGAAAGTGCGACTTGCTTAATCAATCTTTCTCTCACCCTTGGACAGAAAACCCCACCTTAAATAATTGAATTTGATGCTTTCACTGCAATACACGTATGTATATTCGGAAAAATATCAGAACTAAATGAACTAAAATATATGCGCTCAGCGCTGTTATCTTAAAATACAAGAGAACTGTGTATAATTTGACGTTGTTAAATCTTTTCTCACGTAGTATTATCTCATCACCTGATACAAAATTCGATCTTCAAGCTCGTCGTCCATAATACTTTAACAGCTTCTGATTTGTTCTTGTGCCAGAGGTTGCTTTTCAAAATCGATTACTCCAATCGGTATCAGGCTAACAATAAGCTTCTTAATAATATTCCGAACGGAGTGGTTAGGGTTAAGGTTAAGAATCCGCACAAGCATGATGTAAGCAGTGGCACAGTTCCTCTTCCTCTTCCTCCTTCCTCTTCTTTTAACTCCTCGTGGCCTCGTGGGGATAACTGGTTAACGTAAACGTCGTGACTCGTGACGTGAACTGCGTGGACAACGTGGTATGACGTGGTAATTCTCGTCTCTCGGACTCGAATCGTTTTCATGAAACTCGCATGCAAAATTCAATGCTTTTCAAATAGAAAGTCGCATACGAAAATCATTAGGGCAGGCTCGAGAATACGGTCCCTGGATCAATGGGAATGGGAAGGAGCTCATAATGCTCATATCACTCATATGGCCAAAAGCCAACGGTAAAATAAATAAATAAATAAATAAATGACCGGTTCTACATTGGTCGTATCGTAACATAAATCGTAGAAATCGACCAATCACAGTTGATTATTCTCTTCAAATTCGACTGTAATTGGTAATTTTTTTACGAATAATGCTGGGTCTACAATGCGAGTCGTGGGCATAATCGTGGGTCGTGGAAAATTGACCAATCACAGTCGAATTGAAAAAGAATAATCGACTGTGATTGGTTAATTTCTTGCGAGACCGCATTGTATGTACATACATACATATAGGTCCGTATTCATAGTCGGATCTTATATTTAAGATCGTCTTAAGTCTGGTCAAAGGCCGTCTTAAGACTCCGTTCAGCCAATGAAATGACCGTATTAGCAACTTAAGACATTACTTAAGACAGTCTTGAAATAAGATCCGACTATGAATACGGGCCATAGACCGGTATTCATAGTCGATTCTTATTTCAAGACCGTCTTAAGTGATGTCTTAAGATGCTAATACGGCCCTCTGATTGGCTGATGACGCCTTAAGACTGTACTTAAGACGATCTTGGATATAAGACTAAACAGGTCTTATTTCAAGACCGTCTTAAATAATATCTTAAGATGCTAATACGGCTCTGTGATTGGTTAATGACATCTTAAGATTGTACTTAAGATGGTCTTAAATATAAGAACCGTCTTAAATATGAATACCGGCCTAGAGACCCTATAATCAAAGACTGCGGCCATCAGGAGATTCCTTCAAAATTCTGCGAGAGAGAAGGATATATAAGAGAGAAAGAGAAAACGATATACATTCTGACATTCATATTGCTTTCTTTTTCTTTCTTATATCTCTTTCTCTTCCTTTCTCTTGTTTTTGAAGAAAAATGGCGGATCAATAAAAAAAAAGTGGCCCATTTATGGCCCCTCCCCCTTATGGTCTCTGATTAGGCTGCATCCCCATGGAGAAAGAAATAACGGAACGGAATTAAAATGGAATTCCTTTGATTTTTGGCTAATATCCCCCCATCTTGAAAGCCCTCACCTGGAGATTAGCCAATCAGAGTAATTCCGCTTTAATTCTGTTCCGCTATTTCTCTCTCCATGAGGATACAGCCTAAGAACCGACTATGGAGTCTGTTCGCGTTGCTTGCACTTTTTGTACTCAGCATCCTCGCTTTCTCTCTCTCTCTCCAACGGCCGAACATATATTTATCTCATTTCAAGTGCAAAAATGTTTGGGGATTTCAAGCAACGCGAACAAGCCTATGAATACGGGCATAATTCTTCCTTGACCAAGACCAACTCTAATCTATTCCATTTATATACTTTGTGACGCCCGACCGTTATTACCACTTTACCACAGTTGTGGCAAGTTTGAAGTTTGTAATTGTAATCGATATTTTGAGATGTCTCCGTGTCTCGCTGGTAGTCACGTTAATAAAGTTGTGTGATGATGTTAATTAATCACAATTAATTAGGCTGCGTATAAAATTCAGTTTGCTTTTATTGTACGAATACTTAAATTATTATTTGTGCAATAATATACATATGTTCCGCATTAAGAGAGATAGAAAGAGCAAGTGTTTTGTTTATTCTTGAGGAAGCAGACGTTTCTCGCTAAGAAATATCAGTTTTTTATGGTAAGTATTGTTTTACCTTTTTTTTTTCTTTTCCAAGTAAAAGATTGCATAAAAAAGTAAACTCCACGAGTATTAATTTTCACAAAATTATTTGCTTTTCCATGTCTGTAACTATGTATACCTATGTAAATGTATAATTTATTGTGTTACCTACACGCTTATGTCCATTTCTACCAATGCAGGTTAATTTCAATCTTCGTTTAACTTACCTGTCATCTTTTCCTAGTTCTAAGAGTTAGAAAAAGATAGAAAGTAAAGTTAAACCTAGATTAAAGTTAATCTACATTGGTAGAAATGGGCATTAGTGTTTTAAGGAGGACATCGTTTTTTTATGCTTTTTTTAACTTGTACATAAAATGAAATTTTCAAGTTTACATAATTTTTGTTAGGTATTTTCAAGATGAATCCAATAAAAAGTAAAGCAAATTACTCTGGTTACCTTACATCGCTACAATCTGAGAATACAGGTTAGTCTATAAATTGTTCATTTGCTGTATGCATTCCCATATAAAACAATATATAATTGCCAAAATATATACATATTACACTGATATATATATATATGTATGTATGTGTATTATTCCTATTTCTTCCCTTTCCTCCCTCATATCTTTTTAATTCATATATAATACCTGTTAATACAATATCTGCTAAAGCATTAAGTTAAAATTGCTTTATATTGGATAACCAATTTTTATGATTGTAATTTCAGTACGGAAGATACCTCAACCAGTAAAAATTGCACAGTTGTTTGGTTCATCTGGACATTTACAAAATGGTCAAAAAAGTAATACAAACTTTTTTATATATATTGAACAATCGCATGTTAAATAAATTTTGTATATGCATAGATTTGATATATTAGGTATAGGCATGTTTGTTAGAACATGAGAAATAGAAATAAATTGTATATTTACTTGTGTGTGTATGTGTAGTATGTACTGCATAATACACACTTAACGTGTGTGTAGAAAGCGAAATATGTATGTAATATATGTATATATACATATATAGAATAGGAAATAATCCTTGTTTACCATATGCACATTTTTTAATTTTTTCAACGTTATATAGATACAATAACAGAAATCACATATCAATGTATTATTTGCAGATTCAGCTATTAAAATAAATCTACCTGAAAGAATTACTCCATATCTGAAAGAAGCATCGAGCCAAAAGAAAAATGGTCAGTATTTCTTACTTATTCAGTTTATATATATGTATATAATATACATTTTATTACGAGCAATTTACACATCTCCCTTATTACGCTTTTTCAGTGACAAACACGTGTATAAAATTGCCTCATAACGAACGAAATGCACGGCGAAATTTAAAATTTACAGAAACATTAAATTCTGTGACAAAAATTAAAAAGTGTGCAAAAGCTGGTATGAACGACGAAAATAATTATCCAAAAAAGGAAAACTTGGGTTTGTCTACAAGGAGAAGTTTCTTACTGCCACCGAATACTATAAAAGAATTGCATATTAAAAACAAATTTAAGCAAAACAAGTTTGAGAAGTCTCAATTTCGCATTTCAACAGTAAGTTCTGAAAATACAAATCCTAGGCTATCCGAGACATCGAAAAGCTGTTCGCCTCCGATGGCAAATATAAGTGCGCATGCTGATTCTGTTGTAAAGGTGAAGAGAAACGAAACGTACCTCATACAGAGTATTTCATCGCAAACGTTTAATGTAAACGAACAGTCTGGTATAAACATCTTACATTCCTCCTACTCAGATCTTGCAGATACGGGCGATAGTGCGGTGGAAAAAATCCCAGAGAATTTGAATTCGAATAAAATCTCAAATGTTAACATTTGCGAATGTCCAAATAATGATTGTGACATAATAATCAACAGATCACATTTGTCCTCAGCAAGCGATACGAACGTGAGAATTGATGCCGACCTGCATAATGATGATGATGCAGATCAAAATGATATTTGTTGTGCGGAGCGCCATTCGCGGTCGTACACGGCATGTATACTGCCTAACGCAGGAAAAGTAAAAGAGGCGAGAGGCTTTTTAATTAAAAAAGTTGACAAAGAGAGATCTTCATCTACAACTACGAACATTTATGAAGATTTTTATTCATCTTTACAAACCGTTAAAATGATAAGCGAGTCGTGCTTGAATTTACAACGTAGCACTAACGAAGATGAACGTGCAACTCTCAGTAAAACAGAACTCACAGTTTTAGGGTCCAAATTGAACCATCTCGTCTGTAGATTGGAGGAAGATATGTCCGATCTAAAATTAACACTAACTACTGTTACAAAATTGTTATCTGCGACAAATATGGCAAACAAGGAAATTAAAGACAATAATAAAACTAAGATTACACAACAAATAATAGAAATAACAGAGAATCTAAACGATAACATGAAAGCGATGGATAATATAGACACCAAATTGCCGTGCATCACTATCATTGATACGGAACACGATAACACTTTGAAAAATAGATCCAATTTTTTGGAGGCAAATGGAAAAGATAATCCCGAGATGCAGCTATCGGATCAAATGTATTTTGCTTCTGGAAGCGACAAAGAAAACGAAGAGATTCTGAATTCGCCGATCGTAAAGCAATGTAAAAAGCTTGAAAATTTGAATGCCGCAAATGATAGCTTCGTGAATTTAGAAAACGAGCTGGATATTGTTAACAGGAAATCTAATGTACCAATTACACCGTTTATAAATCAGACTCCCGCGAAGAATGAATACCAAAATAAAAAGATACAAGAGAGGCCTATGAAGGAATATATGGCCTTGAAGTCACGTATGAGTTGTTTGTTGACACCTAATGTTAAACGATTTAATCCTTCGGAGTCGGGGAATAATATTCATTGCGAAACTGATAATGCAAAAATTTCCGTATCAAATAAGATACTCGCGGAACTTTACAATTTATATGAAGATTCTCTTTAAATGCATGATTTTGTGTGTGTATATATATACATATGTATCGAGTTGCGTTATTTCGCGATAATATTTATAAATTATTTCTAAAATGAGAAATGTCGTTCTGTTCATAGAAGCTGATCATATAACTTAATTTATGCAACGTAATTATAGCGTTTTTATGTAACAGGTGCACAATATTATTTAAGACATGTTTTAGGATATATTATTTTTATCGACATTAACGAAAAATTGCTAAAATACACTGTATCAAACACAAATTTATATATAAGTAAATAATAAATACTTGGGAAGAAATGTAAAAAGAATTGTAAATGAATGAAATGAATACCATGTAGTGGTCAAATATAATCATATAGTTTTTACCTTAAATAAACAATATTGTATATTTGAATTTGTATATTACCATTTTTTACGTCATCGTTGTCAAATACTATTTCATGATAATTTGGATTAATTTTAGCAATGTATTTTTAAAGATTGATTACCGTTACAAACAATTAATAATTACCGTTAAATAATCATGTGTATCATAAAAAATGGTGATAATGAGACTGCCTAAAAAATAATATAGAAAATACTCGGAAGGAAAATAGTTAATACCTCGTTTGAGCCTTTCACACATTATTTAGTTAAGTAAATTTTCTTAGTTTGCTCATAAGTAAATTATTAATTTTTTTATGATAAAATTACAAATATCTAATTTTTATTTTTTATTTTGCACATATATATAAGAATTGGATTCACGAAAATTTGGTTGAAATCTAGAATCTCCTGATATGGTATACTTTGTCAAATTATTATCTGTAAAATTATATAGAAAATGAGTATGCAAATTTAGGCTCAAATGCCATTTTTGTTTAATTTTTAATAACCACATTACATTCTTCATGGACATGATTTTCATTCTTAAGTTAACGTTACAACTGTCAATTCTGCAATTACATGTTATATTGCTATTATCGTAAAATTTCACCCTTGATTAAGCATAATGCGATGGCGGCACTGTTAAATCTTGTAATACGGCTAGTTGTTCTTCTGTGAAGCATTGGGCATGGCCTCTCATTCCTGCCCAACCGTCGTAATGCGTCCGTTTGAAATCACTCAAAGTTTTTCTTATTGTCATCTATAATTCAAATAAATTAATTAAAACTTGTTCATATAATTAATATAGTTGAATTATACGTATTTCGTATGTATAATACATACGTACATACATACATATATGTGTGTATATATATATATATATATATATTTTTTTTTTTAATAAACAAATTTTAGTGACTTATCCTTTGTATGTATGGAGAGAGAACGTACGTCGTACTGATATTTAACAAAGATAATGCATAAAGTATTGAAGAAAAACTTTATTATTATCATTATCATCATTATTATTATTATTATTATTATACGGATAAATTACCGGTATAGGTTGCGGATCATTCATGTGAAGGCCGAGATGTTCGAAGACTGAAGGCATATATTTGGGCACATCATACGGATGAGCATGAATGAAAGCGCATAGTCCAAGCACACCACCATGACGTATACGTATCGCATCAATCTTGACGTTTCCCAACGCGTCTTGATTGATAGAATTATTTTTCTTTTGCAACCGGGTCTTTGCTTTTCTCTTGAACTCCTCCTAAAAGCATATAATGATCTATGTATTCGATTTAAAGATTAGAATCATTAGACCCAGAATTATAAATAATCTTTAGAAACTTGCCAGTAATTTCTCTTGATCCATGATAAACGTACAGTGCAATAGTCCACCGAGTACTTGACTAGCCTTCTCTCTGACCTCTAAACGGTCATCTTCCAACAGGCGCAAAACGATATCTTTAACGCAGTTGATCCACAACACGTTACTAAGAATTATGCCCATATTGTGAAAAACCAATACTTGAAGAAACTCCAAACTAGTGAACCTAGCAGACCACGATGAGTGTTCGGATACTGTTTTCACCGCGGCCAACGCTACTGACATGTCCTCCGGCAACGTAAATGCCCGTGCGAGTGTCGCCATGGTACGTAAACATGATTTATTAAGCTCCTCGTCCGCTTCCGAGTTTTCTAATTGACATACGATCGGAAATATTTGATAAAATCCTGACGTTGTGGTATACTGCAAAGGAGACAGGCTAATTGTAATCCATTTGCAAACGATTTTCAACAATCTTGTAGGCATATCCTGTTGTTCCGTTTTGGATGTCGATGCTCCTTTTGATTCATCGACTGAAACGTCAGCCACTTTTTTTAATAAATTGTCCTCTTTGTCAAGATTATTTGGTTTGACTGTATCATCATCATCATCATCATCCTTTACAAGTCGCTCCAGTCTCGGTACAATCTTATCAATCAGAGCCTGCACTCGCGGAGTCGCGGTGTCGGTTGTATTGTACGGGAATCTCAGATCGGTGTTGAATATAGTGACCAACACTGATCCCAGACGTTCTCGGACATTCTGAAATGGATTCGTCAGTAATCGGTTCTCCAAACGCACCAGCAAACGTTGCAGCAGTTCCGTCACCCGCCACGACTGCTGGTTCAAAGCAGACTGTAGCACGTACAGACGACCACATTCCACGAACGAGTCTTTCAGTGGCGGCTCCTCCATTAGACACTCGAGTAGCCAGTGGTGCCTGTTGGGATCTCTATGTTGTTGCATCGTCGCGAAGCACACAACCCAGTCTATGACGGTCTCCTCCGTTAGATTCGCGATCGCGGTTCTTATGACGGGCAATAATGCCTGCCACATGTCACACGTCATCTGGAACGGCCAGTGCTTGGCGCCTCTGACGATCCCGGCTGCAATCTCCGCGGCACATCGTTGGCTACTTTCGTGCTTGTCCGTCACCAGCCGCTGCAAATGCGGCAGGAAATGCTTCAAATGAACGATCCCGTGATTACGAAACAGGCCCTTGAACAGGAAACATCTCAACGCGTTGAATTTGTCCTTGCCTTTCTTCTCCTCCAGACTGAAATAATTTATAAGCTTCTCGACATTTTGTGGATCATTGAAGAAGGAATAGATCTCCCTCTCGCAGTCCGTTAGCTCGCGCACTTCCGGGTCGAGACAGGGTTGTTGGGACGAAGGTGCGTATACTTGCAGAACTTTTGGCCAAACGTAGTAACCTATGTACGGTTGATGAACATATCTACATTCGTCCCATTGCTCGGCGGTTAACGGGCGGCTTTCGTAATTATACTGAAGCCAAGCGTTGTCGGCTCTTATACCGGGCATGATATTTCGTGATTTTCCCTCCTTTAATGCGCTTTCATCGGACAAGCTGCGCACATCGACGGTTACCTAAAAAAAAAAAAAGAAAAAGAAAAAAGCATAAAATTTATGCAAATAATCAACATTTGCTAGACAGAATCCGATGAAATTTGCGTACCTTTGAATGTTTTCGCTTTTGTTGCTTTAACATAAATGTCACCACTCTGGTGGCAATTTTCCTTTCTTCCAAGGAATCGTGTATAAGCGCTTGTAAAAAGTAACGAACCAATTTTGCGGAATAGGTTTGATCCGGATGTACCAAGTCTCGTATGAAGGTCATCGCCATTAATCTGTGCCGCCAATGTAGAGATTCTTCGAGTATACAACGCAAAAGTTCATCGAGCAGATCGTTATACGCCGCCAGATTAGATCGATTGAGTTGCTCCAGGTTTCGCGCACCCTTCTCTATCTCCTTTTCATCAGGCTGTGGCAAGGCTGATCGCGGCAAGTGTTTCCACAAAGCGCGTGCAGCTGTCAAACACGCGTCGGATATTTCGAGTTCGAGCGCATTCATAAATAAATATTTGGCTATAGTGTCTACGATGTTCTGCTTCAGGCGGATCACAGACAGCTTTTCGGACGGCTTAGAGAGCACAATGGCCGGCCATAATGATGACACTATATTCAAATCTCCTTGCGTGATAATAGGAGCCGGTTGCGGTCCGAGTAATATATACAGAACACCCTGTTTCCAGATGGTTTTATAAAAATTGAATGCCCGATGTGTTTTTCCAAATAAATAATTATTCGTACGTGACGTTTGTATGTCGCTTTTAATTAATATTTAACGTTACCTTATACGCATCATGATGTTCTTCGGTATCTCTCCCCAAAATATCAATAAGACGAGGCATTACGAGCATGTGAGAATATGGTAAACTTTTAAAGGCGGAGAAGAGACTGGCTTGAGCTTTCGAGCGTACGTCCGCGTATCTGCCTACAGCCAGAGTGAATAGTTCCAATATTATTCGTTCATGAGTTTCCGTAAGGGCGACCAATTGCGCAATCAGTCTGAGCTCGTGCTGAATATCACAGCGATCCATTATCACCGAAGCTATGTGACTCTTATTTCCCACCAATCTGTCCTCGAACGTCTTTTTGATGACTAAAAAACCCTTGCGCCGTCCGTCACGTTCGCGCAATCGTATCTTTCCCAATAATAGACTAGTCCAAATCTATTATTTAAAAAGAAAAAAGATTAAACTCTTGAAATTTTCGCACAATGTGAACGAAGAATTTGGCCGGAAGAAAAGTTGAAAAATCTTTTATACACGGATAAACAGAGTATACATCCGTGTTAAAGATAGAAGCGATGAGTTTCAAAATTTAGCATATCATCCCGCAAAGCAACATATATATTTGCGCAACGTTTAATGTACGCCATACCCGTATTAGTCCAAAAAAACTCTTCGTGTTGTCCTCCGCATTCTCAAGCATCGCCCGTTGGACCTGGCTCATGATCCCGGCGAGATAATGTCTAACATTGCTTCCATCAGGCATCGTAACATACCCTTTCATTCCGCACGTGGACGTTATAGATATATTCCATTTCACGGAAGACTTGATCAATTCGAGTGGTGCCTCTGTCCATACTGGTAGGACAGATTCGGAACCTCTGATAATGCTGCATACGATATTCAAACTTGCCAACAGTTCCTCCCTGCGGTTATTTATTCATCTATATATGTGTATGTTAACATTTGAAATAGCTCCTTAACCTCTATGAATTTTATACACAAGAATATAAAAATTTGCACATTAAAATATACTCTACTTTGTACTTTTGTTAAGTATTCAAAATCGTATGTGCCACTCTACTTTTGTTTTAAAAAATGTGAATTTTTATAACGACTATACGTAACGCAAGATATATTGAAGATATTGAAAATACCACGTAAACTGACCTACTTAATACACTGGTATTTTTGCAGTATCGATTAAGCTTGTCAATTTGAACTGTCAAATATTTTGAGAAGATTCGTTGTATGACGGCGATCTCTTCTTCGCCGGGAATATACCATTTGATGCGGAAATTATCGAGATCTACGCTTTGGCCCCATTCTCTAACGTAAGGATAGTTGGGGTCATTGTAGTCTCTCTCGCTGGAACTGTACTGCCATGGAGTGATGGTCGACAATGACGATAAAATGCACTTCAACAGATGACAGGCCAATTTATTGCCGTCCGTCGATCTCAAGAGTAGAACGCGATCGAGTACATCGAACAGCGTATCCATATGCGGTATCAAATTGTTGCCAGGCGTGTCAACGATCGCGGACAGTATAAGCATAGCGTGTGAGAGCCGATGGTCCAAGTTCTCCTCCTTCAGGATGTCCTCTTCTTCGTTTACCAGCGGCAAAATCGTTTGCGCGAGCGCGGGCAGCAGCGTGCGCAGGGTATCACGTCCGTTGATGTGAGAGAAACTATTGTACACAACAGCCGCCAATTGACCCGCGACTTTGGTTTCGAGGATCCGTTCCGTCATGAAGGTGCGCAGCTTGTGCAGAGCGCTCTCGAAAATCGCATCGCTGATTTCCCTCAGGAGGGTCGAGCACACGCCAGAAAGTGCCGCCTCTGCGATCGACTCCAGCTTGCTCTTCGAGTTACCGCTGCGATTCTCGAGCCGCACGTTCTCCGACGAGCTAGAATCTATAAACATGAACACTCTGTCCAGGAACTGCAATATGAAGTCCTCGAAGCGCGACGTTGCTTCACAGACTATCCTCTCCTCCTCGGTCATAACTGCGGTGGATCTAGAAGAGTCCACAATGGGGATCAGCGTAGCATAAACGGAGATAAGACGGAACGTAGCAAAAGTTTTTCCGACGTCGTTCGGATCAATTCCGGGTAACAACGAAAATAGCAGCGGCAACACGTGCATCGGTCCTTCTGAATAAACGTAACCTGTAGACAAAAGTGGAATTATAGGGCGAGAAAAATGGATGTGTGTACATACATACATATGAAAAAAAGAAAAATTACTATTAACAGGCATTAATTACTGATTAAACATAAAGAGTATTGTAAATTTGGAGAAAGTATTTTAATTTTATAGGGTGGCAGAGAGAAGAGAGAGTGGTAAAGTGTCTGCCAGTGGTAAAGCGCCAGAATCGAGAAATCAGATTCGAGTCCACCTAATCACAGAAATTTTAATATTTCGAACTGCACCCTCCGTCCCTGTACGAGAAATAAAGAGGGGACTCTCGTGCGGAGAAACTGTGCTCCGTCTTTCGGAAGAGACAACGTTAAGCTGTTGTTCCACACATGGCAAGTGGCAACTGGCTATGTGTATCCCCCTTAGGAGGCCACGACTCGACTTCGACGACGAGTTGCAGTGCCATTAATGTGTGCTTTTCATTTAGCGACACAAGTCGACACACGCGTCATTCTGTCTCTTTTCAACATCTAGCGAGCAACAAAGATAGAATAAAGATAGAATGACGCTTGTGTCGACTTGTGTCGTTAACTGGAAAGCACCTAATGATGATGATGATGATGATGATGGATGATGATTTTAGTTTTATAAAATACCCGCAAATTATAGAGAATATTTCAATGTAACACATCTGAAAACTCAAGTTTCATACCTTTGTTTATATTCCTAGAGCCTTGCACCATTGGTCTCGCAACAGCTACCATACAAATCATCGAAGCAGTAAGTTTATGCGGTTCGGTCAGTGAATCAAATGTAGACTGCATTCTTTCTAACATGTCCGGTATTACTAAACTCGGTCGCATAGTAGCTAGATGCTGTAAAGCCTGGCAGGCATCGTTTATACAAAATTTATTAAACATAGCTGTCATAACTACTGGCAACACACTCTTGACAAAGGCGTCAACATCAGAATCGGTTAACTTGTAATTGTCGGGAATTGGAGTTTCCCACGTTGATTTAGCATATCTCTCTCTGAAACCACACAAACAAGATACATTTACATTAACCAATTAAACATTTTAATATTAACTATATTTTATATTTTTTTAGAGAATATAGTAATTAAAACTGAGAGAGAGAGAGGGAGAGAGAGGGGTGGGGGGAATGGGAGAATAAAAGGGAAGAAAAAAATATATTAAATGTTTACGTACGCGTGTAAACGTATAATAAAATGATATGGAAGTTTGACAAGGAGTTCCTTCAACTTTCCCATCCATCGCCCAAAATTTGCTGGATAAAAATACGTTTCTATAGTTTTCAAGAATTTTTCCAAATACATCTGTGTGCTTGTACCATTTCCCTATAAAACATGTATGTGTAAACATGTACAGTTGTGATATATATATATATATATATATATATATATATATATATATATATACACATATATATTTATTTATACGTATAATCTTACCAAGGTTGCTACTATCCACATACTTATCGATGACATTTCCATTTTATGATTCAAAGTGTTTGGCGTCTGCTTATATGTTACTGGCAGATTTAGGCACCGTATAAATCTAGTAAACATGAAGGGAACATGCGGTTCCCAGTCAATATACCCGATATTAAAAGCCGCCAATCTTGCAATTAAACACATCATATCATTTTCCCATTGCGGACCATTGTGGCATACCTTCCACATGGTCATAAATTCATCAAACCACAACTGATATCCGATGGGATGATGCTCAGGAGACAGTTGCAATGGTAAAAAACACTCTAAAATCTGAAGGCTCGTGCACATTGTTAATCCATCATGAGGACAGAGCTTTGGTCTTAATTCATCTAATATTTCTTGCGTAGCGTTCAACTGTTACAATAATGTTGCGAGATATAAAATTAGTCGTGTGCCGAATTCTGGGAATGTTTCTTTTTCTTAAGAAAAGAATTGCTCTTACGGGGAAATAAATCTTTACGGAATAGATCACACAATGTAATAAAGTTTTCAACAATGAAGAGTTACGATATATTCCAATTGGATTGCGCCGTAGACAATGCGCTATAATGTCATATAAAGGTCTCCATGGAAGTTGTAATTCGTCTGGACTGATTAATTTTTTTTTCCTGAAAAAAAAAAATAACCGGTGAATTACATCAACCAAGGATTACATGAAATAAATTCTATTCCATAAGAAAACAACTTTTGCAGCAAGAAATCTGTTCATTTTGATTAGATTGTCTTTACGACATTTCCATTTCAGTGTTTCACATTGTTTAAAACACAATGTAAATTGCTGACACATCATGTATCAATGTTTGCTGCGTTTCTGTCCGAAAAGTAAAGACATATCTACGCTCAGAATCTTGCCTTTCTGCCTGAATAAAGTTCATTCTCTCATGGAATAGGTTTCCTAATCACAACTTACAATGTTAAAATAGATACAATTATATACAAACTGTTTCTTTTATCAACTACAACTTTTTGGGGAAATTTTCTTAAATGTATTTGACAATATTTAATGTAACAACTTAATGGACAGTATATTCTCCCATTTCCACTTTACTTACTTTAACAGTAAGATCAATGTGGCGGAAAATTTGTTGACGAGGCATGTATCCAAATTTGATATGGTAACAAGCTCATACATTAATTTCACAAACGCTATGTGATCTTCTTTACTGAACTTCATCCCATATAGTTCTATATATCTGAAAGACAATTTAATCCAATATGTCATAATAAATTGGTACAATACAGAGTATTAAAAAAAAAAAAAATAAATAAATAAAAATAAAAAAGAAATAGATTAAGGACATTAGAAGGCAGATAGTACTAAAGTCAACTGAGCGAACAGTACGTAATTGATATAAAGCGAAAAGCTAAGTTTATCAGATAGAGATAGAATCTTCTATGTTAGCAATATGGGTAATTTGCACTTTTGGAACCATGTCTTTATTTCTTTTTTTTTTTTTTTTTTTTACATAACTCAATTCTTATCATTTTAGATATAATATTGAGATAGAATTCTAGAAGAATACAAATGCAAGATGTCTCGTATCTCGTACCTCGTGTCGGAATATATCCAAATATTTTTAATGTTCGTCTTTTAACAAACCAACAGGCAAAGTAATTGGAATCAATTTATGTAGCGAAGACATGGATTGATGCAAAAATACAAACAAGTCACCGTTTATGGTGAAAACAGAAAATTATTTTCTTTTTCCTTTGAAGAATGCTTCCATCTCCGATATAGAATAATTTATATATTACTTAACGGGTCGTATCAATTTTTTCTTCCTAACTTAACATGGTTTTATGTTCCATCCTATCTTTGTATATTTTTGTCACGTGTAAATTGCTCGACATATATAATGTACACACTATTTGTAACGTTTTTAAACTTTCTTTTCCAATTTATTCGTTATCTTCCTCAGTTCTATCTCCAATTTGATCCCCCCCCCCCCCCCCCCACAAAAGTGATATTTGAGACAAGATGGTCGATACTTGACATTTCCAAGTCTCTTTTATTTCTAACAAGCTTACTTTTTCACAATTCGTATCAACCAGACGCTTTTCACTCGCTAATCCAAGACGAGTATTATCTGTCTTCTAAATCCTAAATGGTTTTATCCATTTATTTAAAATGGATAAAATGGCCTTTTTTTAATACTCCGTAACTACTACGTAAATACTATAAAAGTATAAAAGATCTCTAGAGCTTCCAAGAGCGAGATTCCGTCGCTCACAAATTTAATCTGCTCGTCCAAAAGACGCATCCTGGTATGAGCTCACGTAGCATGACCGCACGTCCCAAGTTTCCCTTGATCTCGGCGAGCCACAGCCGCGATTCCGCATCAAGCTCACTTGCGTAGGGCAAGAGTTTATTGTACACCAACTCCTTTTGCGGACGAAAGTTGACGGAATCCGCCTCGATCTCGGTCTCGGGCGATGACAACGACGGCATCGTCGGATCGTTGGCCACAATTGTAATAGTATCACGATCGCACTCGTTAGTCATGTTGCCGTCACGTACAGTCACGTATCGCGTATCGCGTATCGCGTATCACGTATCACGTATGCAGCAAGTAGCACTTGAACTTGAACACAGCGACCGAGTTAGAACCGATTAACTAGAGCCAAGTGGAGCCAAGTCAGCCAAGCTCGGTGAGGGACGATCGGGACGATGCAATGGATGAATGGAATAACTTGCACACAGATGAATCAACGACAACTTGCTTATTCTTATTCATTTTCAACGAGTCATGTTTGCGTCCAGGGAGCCATGTTTAATTCGAATCACAGCTGAACCTGCTGAACCATCAACCATGCAGCATGCAGCATGCAGCATGCAGTATGTTGCACTGATTTACACTGATTTGCACTAGTTTGCTTTGCACTAGAAATATAGGCCCGTTCTTTTTTTAGCTTTTTTTAGCTAATGGCTTCCAACATCGGGCGCTACGACATCTGGGGGCCTATTACGTATCTTTTCACGAGGTGAAAATGCGAAGCGAAAAGTGACAGAATTCACTAGAGTATCTACGATTTCATTGGTCGAAACCTAGTAAATCTGTTCACTTTTCGCATTGGACGCATTCAGCAGACTGAGCAGACCAAGCTGCTGAGTAGCAGTCGAACGTGATTGGCTCTTACTTTTAGAACCAACTAATCAACGCGGAGTGTTGATAAGACGAACTCAACAGTTGTGTCTGTACGACCGTACGTTCCCGAATCGAGCAACGCGATTGGTCGAAACTTTACTGTTATGCTGGGTCTACAATGCGAGTCGCAAAGTCGTGAGTCGCAAGAATTGACCAATCACAGTCGATTATTCTCCTCAAATTCGACTGTGGTCCGTATTCATAGTCGGATCTTATATTTAAGATCGTCTTAAGTCTGGTCAAAGGCCGTCTTAAGACTCCGTTCAGCCAATGAAATGACCGTATTAGCAACTTAAGACATTACTTAAGACAGCCTTGAAATAAGATCCGACTATGAATACGGGCCTGTGATTGGTCAATTCTTGCGACTCACGACTTTGCGACTCGCATTGTAGACCCAGCATCAGACTACGGATTGGGATTGAGATTGGATTGAAATTTGACCAATCAGAGCAAAGTTTACTAAACTTGAGATCAGCTTTCTCTATTCTGATTGATTAAATTTCAATCCAATCGCAATCCCAATCCGTAGTCTGATACGGGCTTTAAATAACAAGTAACAAGTTATTATTCTGTTGACCAAATCTGTATTGGGTCCATATAGCGCCGTTGGTATTGTTCATAATTTTTCAAGGTACCAGATTAACAGAAATAAATGATAACTGCGTAAGTGCAAAGAACTCGATATTCAACAGTTTCTAACCTGTAATTTCCCACTGGATGTTACGCGCCGGTTATTCACAATTAGCGATTATATTAATATAGCGATGTATCTCGGCTAACATATTCCAAATACGCGTTCGCGTGTCTCTACGAAAAATTTACAAATTTACAAAAGGTTTGTCACACTTTTTCATTTGCCACACACTGGATCGTATTGAAACTTTCCTTTTCGCTTGCGCCAACTTTCAAACATATACCTATTATTTCACTTCGAGTCAAATGTTCAACACTTGGGTCTGTTGAAACACGTGCCAGAGGCTCTAATAATATTGATTGCTATCTGCTTTCAAAATTGTGTTGTTACAATGCTCTTCGAGTTGACAAGGATCCAAACTACCCAAGGGTCTAAATAACAAGACTGAAACAGTCTTCCCAAGTTGCATTGATTAGCAACGGTACATTTGGCTTGTCTATCAAATTGTCACTTTGTCAGGCTGCTTTTTAATCAACAAATTCTTTCTTTCTTTCTTTCTTTCTCTCTCTCTCCATTTTAATTTCGTTAAGAATACACGCATGATTGCACTCCAAAAGATATACAATTAATATTTTGTAATTTTCAGAATAATTACTGTTGCGACGCAATAACAGTAGAATGAACGGGACTCTAAAGGGATTTCTGCGATTGTGTCCACCAGCACGCAACTGGACAGTCCTATCGAATTCCATAGGTACTATACCATTGCGCGCGATACGGAAGGTATCGCGAGTTTATAGTACCAGTTTAACAGGTAACTGAATATCTCACACACGTACTTCTGATGTGAACGTAATGGTCTAATTGAATGTACACGTTTCTTAGATCATACACAGCTAGAGGATTGTATATCACCGATAGAAAAGAACTATGTATCCACGGATATTAAGACAGCGTGCAAATCTATGGAAATATTGGAGAAGGCAGCGAGAAATTATACAAATATGACTGTACACGACGCTATCGACACAATATTTGTATTATTTAAAGCTTCCAAACATATGGGGGACGATCTGCAAAGTATCAAGCAGCATATAGGCTTTATACGTCTCTGGGAAGTGTTAAATAGAAATGTTAGATTTATGAACACAAATGAAATTATTAGCAGTCTCAAAATGTTGACGTATTTCAAGATTCCAGCAACCTGCATTCTAACTCAGTCATTATTGCAAATGATTCGTGCAAACGTAAATGACGCATCTCTCCAGGATATAATCAAGATATTTATATTATTAAAGAAAATGGATAGTACACCATTGAGAGACGCTCTGTTGATAGCTCTACCTGTTGTGTTTGAGGCGCAGCTACCTACGAAATTGGATCCAGATAACATTCTTATGCTGACACGGTCATTGAGACTTATAAGTGAAAACAATATCAATAATCCAGAAGTACAAAATACGATACTCAAGTCGTTACAGAAATTTGAAAATAATCTCGACGTACAAACGGCTTGGTCTATCTTTTGTAGCTTGTGCGTTGCCTCTCATCTGTCTCCGATGGCTTTTGAATTGCTGTTCAATATTCAAAAGATTTTAATAAGTGACGCGAAACAATTAAAAGTTCCACACATAATGAAGGCGTTCCACAAACTAGTGCCCGTCACTGCAAAGAAGTATGTATATTTAATCTATATGTATATATATATAAAAGAATCTCATGATAATGTAATCTGCCACATCCCCCCCCCCCCTCTCTCTCTCTCTCTCTCTCTCTCTCTCTCTCTCTCTGTGCGTGGGCGTGTGAGTGAAAAATGAGACATTGACAATATGTTATTATTGTAGCAAAGAATATGGATGCAAGTTCTACAATGAGGCGCTGGTGGATGCTTTTGTCAGTTCAGCATTGTCCGCAGAGATTTCTTTTAACAATAGTATCAATCTGCTGCAACTTTTGAATGAGCTGAATTATGCGCACATACCTTTCCTGGAATATTTAGCAGCGAAATGCTTCCAGCAGCCGAATTTGCTAAAAAACGCAACGTATTTTAACGTATCTACTTTCTTAGAAGGATTAATTAATGCCGATTACAAACCAGTATTTTGGGACATTATACGAGATGCGATATTGGCGAATAAAGTGGAGAACAAAGTCTTCAACAGATCTATGATTAAATTTGCTCTGCATTTGATAGCGTTAGATTGTTATAGCCCAAGTTTAATCAGCAAAGTTTTTTCCCAGATTATAAAGGATAATGAATCAATTCATATGAGGGAGTTGTTACTTTTATATCAAAGTGTTAAGACGCTGTATCCTATGTATAACGGACCGTGGCCGTCGCAAGATATACTTGAACATGCTATAAGCATACACAAAACGTTGCTCAGTCCAATACTTCCCACATTTTCCTTAAAGACGGCATTGGAACTAGCATTGGGTGGCCCTCAATATGTTCACAATGACTTGAGGACAAAACTTGGACATTACATTGGTAAGTTAGGGAAGAACAAAGTTCAATTCTTGTCGGTCTTACGAAAGGAGGAACATGTTTGTTCGCCAAGTTGAAAAGTATCTATTTAATTTTTAAACAGACATGTTAATTTAATAGATAAAAATAAATTCAACATGCTACATACATCCATTTAACACAATTATCTTTAATAATTTATCATGCTCCGTTAATTTCCGAGTCTTTTTCTCAGCTGCAATTAGCAATTTGAAATTTGTCTAAACTTTATCACTTTAGATCACGTTGTTGTAATGAGGAAAGGTGGATACCCCATTGCAATTAATACAGTTACATCTAATGGAACCGACGTAACATACGTTGAGGATATACAAACTCCAAACGAAAGTCAGATGTAAGAATACACTCGGCTTATTTAACGTTTTACAATTGACTTTGTATCGCTCATTATTATGCATGCTCGTTACTGATCTTGGATTTTAGGATACTCATCTTTAATTTACCTGACGCTGCGTACGCTGTGAATTCTCAAAGACTAAAAAGTACATGGCTGTTGAAAATTAAGTCCGTGGAAGCGTTGATAAAAACCAATGCAATTGCGATAAATTCTAGTTCTTGGATGAAACTGCCCGAATATGAAAGGCTTCCCTATCTGATGCGAGCTATAAGGCTAAAGTGCGAAGGTGAATCGTTCTTAATAAAATGAAATATTTTATAATCAACATAGAAAATGTGTTATGTAGGATTCTCATCGAATATATATTCGACAAGAATGATGTATTTTGAACGATACGAACATGACGAATGTTTATTAACTATTAATGTACAGCTGTACAAACAATAGAAATATATATCATATGTAATAAAATTATTCGTTTACGCGAAAATAAACAATATAAGATAATATGTAGATAAAACAATTTATACGAAAGCCAACTTTTTTTAATTGTAGATTAAGAATTATACTGACATTATGTAATGAGAGACAATTACTACTTTACAGTATTTACAGTTATTGGCTGCCATGTATATTTATTTTAGTTGTACTTTGTTTAGGATAAACTTGTAACACACGGAAGATGGCTTAAAAATAGAGAAGAAACAACGTACATACATTGTGTGCATTTAATTAGACGACTGTGGCACGAGCCAATTTCTAAAATCTTTTAAATGCGCGTTTTTGCGCTCTCTCTCTCTCTCTCTCTCTCTTATTTAAAAATTATGATTCACTGAGAAAAAGAATGTGTATTTGACAAATAATCCATCTACAAAACAATTTATTCATATAAAAATATTTATAATATATTAACAATTGAATGTATAATACTGAGTTTTATCTCCATCTATCCGTGTGTGTGTGTGTGTGAGCGCGCACGCAGCGTGTGTATATACATATATCATGCGGTTGATTTCTCCTATTCCAAATGAGTTTTTCGGGATTTTCCTTTTACGCTGCTTTCTTATACTATTCATATTTGCCATTTGACCACATTTTTCTTCCTTCTGCGGATTTGTATCTCTATCGGGATAAACTTTACACTTTACCATGAGATTTAATGATACACATGTAGATTAAAATGAGAAAGCGAGCGGAAACAACACAACGCAGTTTCATTCTGCATATTATACATCATTAGATTCATTAGAAACTGAAAGAAAATGTCAAAATCGAGAACATTGTTTGTATGTTTGAACAAGCAATGCAGCATTTTATATAAAAAATTAAAGAAACTTCAATATAATAAAGATATTTTGTACACACACCCACACGTGTGTGTGTGTGTGTGTTTTTATACAGGTATGGGTAGGGATACAAAATCTGTACACATTCCTTCAGTCCTTACTACGAGAACTCGTACAATAAATTCTCATCAATTTCAACGGCCTACAAGCAGTCAACTATAAAATCAATTCCTCTAACATAAAATATTACGCGTGTAGAAACTATCGTTTGGTTTATTGAAGAAAGAAAGAAAGAAAGAAAGAAACAGTTGTAAAGAAATACAAGTACGTAACGGCTCCAGATGAAGCTCTATGCATATTATTAAAAAATCTAATTAAATTGTCATATAGCACCTATTAGCACCCATCTTATGCACAATTCTGATATCGAAATATATTATTATACAATATATTATTATCATTGATTCAAACCGAATAATTTTAGAGCGTTGAAAGCGGTAGCCAGGGCGACTTGTTCCGGCGTGGTTCGCATAAAGGCCGCTACCATTTCCACGATCGCTGGCAAGGCACATGGCTCGTTACGTTGAAAGGTGCAGTAACGCTGGAGAAATGTCATAGACCGTTCGGTTAGAGCATCCTTGACGTGCACGGGCAATTTGCTGGCCCTGGTATTTGGATACATGAATGGCGCATCGGTCTCCACTAGGATCTTATCTAATGGCGCTTGGCCTCCCTCCAGCAATTGTCTCACTCCGCTGTCGGATTTATCCTTGCAGAGATAGCCGGTAATACCCAGATAAAAGCCTCGATCCAAGTAGATCCGCGCCTCCTCCGCGCTGCCGATGAAGGAGTGAATCAAAACGGGCGGCAGGCGGTTCTTGTACTGTTCGAGAACCTCCAGCACGTCTTTCTGCGCGCCTCTTTCGTGTATCACCAATGGCTTATTTAACGTACAGGCTAATTCTATCTGCTTGTGAAATACAGCGCGTTGCGCCTCCGGGGCTGAGAAGTCGCGGCTGTAGTCCAAGCCACATTCACCGATCGCGACGCATTCCGGATTACCGGCTATGCTTTCCAACTCGCGCAGGGTGTTTGGTTCCTCCCAGGACTTGGCGTCGTGCGGGTGCACGCCGGCGGTCGAATAAAGCGTCCCGGGATATATTCTGGTTAGCCTCAGCGCCTCTTTGCTGGAACGAATGCTGGCGCCGGTCACCATGATCTTCTGCACCCCGGCGTCCTTTGCCCTTTGTATCACGCTATCCAAGTCCCGGCTGTACTTTTTATTCGTTAGATTGGCACCCACGTCGACTATAATGTAATTTTCGTAGCACTGAGTCATACTAGTCATAGATGAGGGAACAGCTTTCTCCTCCTCGGTCCTCTCCATCTCTTTTAGGCTTAGGCTCTCGCGGAACAATGATGCTGAACCAGCTGAAGCAGATAGATAATAACGAGAGTTAAACACACAAGCACGCGCACACACGCAGGGACTTGTAGCTATATCTCATTCTCCTCATCAACGTCGCTTCGCGCGACATCAGATAGATATCAGGTAGATGCATCATGTATGTGTCTAATGTGTCATCGTTTTGTTACAAAATAAGAACGCGGCCAGCATCAGGGCGTCAGGGCGTCAGGGCGTCAGGGCGGGTAATGAGGGGGGAGGGGGAGGGGGAGGGGGAGGGGGAGGGGGCGCGAGAGACGAGACTCACGAGACTATTTTTAGAGAGCGCCCGCGTGCTCTAGCTCTAAATGCTCTTGAGAAATTGAATGTATATTTCCACAAATATGCGATATGAGCTACGTACGTGTAAATTTCGTGAATCCGCCTTTGCTAACATTTCGCGTACTTTTAACTAAAGAAACGCACGTTTGGAAATTTAAGAGTAAAAGAAAAAGTAAAAGAAAAAAAAAACCAACAGATATATATGTTCACGAACCCATCTTCTTTTCTTTTGAAATTAGCAGATGAGATATGTCCAAGAATCATGCAAGTTGAAACGTGCAGGAAACTAATCTACTTTTTCCTTTAAAGCTATAAAAGAAATTGATGTTTTAATCATTTTCGAACGCACGCACCCTCCTCCTCCCCACCTAACCTATACCTATACCTACATACGCAACGTGACAGGCTTTGAGTCGGGAGCAAAGACACTCGCTGTACCGTGGTCACCGTGGACGCTGACGCGATCTGGACTCTGGACGAGACGATATAGTTTTATCTTCTTCTCTTTTTTCTTTTCGATCCTCCAGCCTCCAGTTCCCGTCACCGTTTGTTTTCGTCAGAACAGAGTCGTCTACGTCGCGCACGCTCGTATCAACATTGTCGCGTACTCGGTATTCGGTATTCGGAGACCTCGAAGTTTCACTCTGCTCGGAGCTCGGAGCCACGAAGCGGAGTCAGTGTCAGTACTGTCAGTGGAGCCAGTGGAGCCAGTGGAGGCTGGTCAGGCTGGTGGAGGATGATCGCGCCTCGCGCCAGATCGCGCGGTTGGAAGTTGGAAGTTTGAAGACGCTCCGACGCTCGGACGCACCGATCTCTAGAGTCTATAGCGACGGGCCATTCATGCGATCGCGGTCATGATTGGTATATAGATGATCTTGGACGACCCCTGACCCCGACCCCGACCCCGACATACGTATCTTCTTGCCAATCTTGCCTCAATCATCGATGTGCTGCTGAAACAGCGTGGACCGATCGAACGCATTACAGAAGAAAAAAAACACGATAATTATTTGTTTCGTTTTGGATCGTTGCGCGGTGCGGTTCGCTTTTTCCTGCTTTTCCTTTTCCCAGCAATCCCAGCCTGCAGTGCCTGCCGCACGTCCGCGATTTTTATGTTGAAAACAATACACGTGCGCGCGCGCGCGCGCGCACAGGCGCACTGTGCCGTGGCGCACACCTGTCTGGCTACTCTGGCTACTCTGGCTACTCTGGCTGGAGTAGTGGAGTTGGAGTATAGAGAGCAATAGAGAGTACATACGTACTAGATAACTAGATCGACAATAAAACAGCTAACAACAAGTTAAGTAGTTGGATGTTCTGTGTGTCGACGAATGAAAATATTTGTTTAAAGTATTTTTAATTGATTATCTTATTCGATTTTGAAATCATTCAGTTGCATTGTACATACAACAATAAAATACCGTCGGAGTCGAATGGCAACGTAACCTACGCTTCAACGAAAAAGGCGGGAAGCTTATAAAGAAAAGAGACCGATTTAAATTGAAAGTAACATAAATTATAATTTTATTAAGAAGATAAAAAGGAAACTATAACTATGTAACAAAGGGTGTGCGAGCTTGGCGAGAAAAGTTAACAGGTCTGATGCCTTACAACTGAGGACTATGCCTAAGGAAAATTGAAGACGTATAAGCCCTTTTCACCCGAGGTAGTAATTGTAGTAAATAGGAAAAGACAAAGACGAAACGTCTGGATTTCTGGAATTTGAACGTTAATCATGCAGGTCAGTTGTCCAAGCGTTGAGAGCGTTTAAAGCGCTCGCGCAAATTGCCAGAGCAGGCAATTTCTTAATTGCAGGCTTTTAAATTCTTTGGTTCCCCCCTTCCATCCTTTTCTTTTTTTTTTTTTTTTACAGAAAAAGGCTAGAAAAACAAGGCGTCAGCTTTTAGCGGAGAAAGCAGCGACGCAGCAACAGCTGATAAATAAGGCAAATGCCCTGACAAATCCTTTGGAGACTCTGCAAAAGTTTCACGAATACGCGACGAGGGACAATGACACAATCGAGCTCGTTTGCGTTAAAGCGAGAGACGCACGATCGGAGTGTCTCTCTTGGATCATGGATATTACGGAGAGAAACATGAAGGATATGTACGAGCGATCCAGCTGGAGCTGGAACGCGGCTGAGAAACGGGCGGAATTGACGGAAGAAACAGCACGGTACCTAATAGCGTCGTGCAACGACAAATTTCTCGGTTTCTCACACTTTCGATTCGACACTGATAACGGCGACGTAGTATTATACTGGTATGTATATTTTACGTAAAAAAAAAAATTACGCGGGTGTATGAGCCAAAAATAACACTTGGTGTCGTGGAAAAGACCAAGTAGTTATGTGTGTACATTCTACAGCTACGAATTACAATTGGAACCGTCGGTCAGGCGCAAGGGGCTTGGTCGCTTTATGATGTCAGCTCTGGAATCCATGGCGTATCAGAACCAGATGCTGAAAGTTGTCTTGACCGTTTTCAAGCACAACCCATCGGCAATACAATTTTTCTACGCTCTTGGGTAAGGAATATTTACTAACGCTATTATAAATAGAGATCTCAACACCCTAGCTAGCATTCTTAATATCTATATTTCGGTATTAATTATCAAGTCCTCTGTACTACATTATCCATAAAGCGAGTTTCTCAAAGCCATTTACATACAAACGTACATCCTATTTCATATTCAATTGTTTCATGTATCTTTTTATAGTGTGTATGTACAATGGTGTGTGGTACAAGCATAATATAGTACAAGGGTATGTGTATAAAATGGCTGTGTAACCCAAATCTATTTTACACAGTCCGTAATTGACTAGTATCAACGTATTCGATTATGATTAAGTAGTTCACTACTGCTTACTTCGTATCCTCTATCCTCTCACTCCATTCGTTAGCGCTAAATGCAACTATTCAAATCTATACTTTGTGTTTAATATTATAATGATTCCGCTTGGCGGACAGAAAGCTCAAGTCGCATTTAGCGAGCTAAATGTACGTTACCGTTACGTTCACAACATTCGGTCATATATCACAAAGTGTTCTTTGACCAAATGCACATGCATAATATAGGAAAATATAGGAATTACATTTATCATTATACAGGATCGAAATATCTTTAACAAATAGATGACAAACTAAAACGGTTGTACCAGCTGTACCGGCTGTAAACAAGATGTGTATTCTTATAAATGCTTCATCCGTCTATCCGTTCTCAAACATTATCAATGTTATTTCGAGTCTTATACGTATACCTATACAGCTTCAAAAAAATTGGAAATGCTAAATCACAAAACTTACAACTATCAAGAGTTTAATGTTTACGGTCTAACTGTAAAATAAATAACACACACACACACGAAAAAGATCACTTTTTTTTTTGAATGATATTAAACATTAATTCCATTAATAATCGATGTCAAAAGTGATCACGAAAGTATCGTGTATTATTTTTTTTCTTTTCCTTTTTTTTTAAATTTTCCATTAATACATGAGAGATTGTTGACTCATATGCGTGTGCCCGAGGTAAACTAGAACTATTTATGCATATCTTTATATCTTAAATACACGTCAGAGTTCTTGTTATTACAGTTCGAAATTTGAATTGTGTAACTTACTGTAATATGCGGACTGCATATTGCAGCATAATTAAGTAAAATCTTCACACTCAAAATGATGGTAATTTTGTACGCTCAATACTGTTCCAGATATAAATTAGACAATTCAAGTCCACCGGCCTCGGCGCACTTGGACTATATAATTTTGAGTAAACAAAATTTATACGGATAAATGAAAAGCAACGCAAGATAAATTACACGTCTTCTCCCTGATTAGGACTGCGTCTTGTGAAATAATATCGGCAGTATTTGATGCGGGCACAAGTTTACAACGGGCGATTTCAGAGACGGCCCGACGTTGTGGAACGTAAGGGGCGCTTTACTGATAGTCCAATCCTCCATATCGTTCAGGAGCTTCGTCAAGTCTACCTCTCCCGATTCCGAAACGTTCAAGTGTCGTAGGAGAGAATTGTTGAAGCAAGTATCCAAAGCTGATTGGTGTAACACCATACCGACACCTTTGCCGGCGCCCTCAGGAATGGGAAACACTCGGAGACTGACGATGCTCAAGTCTACTGGAAGATCGTATCGAAGCGGCGAGAAGTGAGCGTGTAGATTGAACGGCAGAGAATTATGAGGATGCAACGTCACGATTGGATGCAGTAACTCCTCCGAAGCCAAATGACCACTTAAAGATAATAACCCCGCCGGATGATTCGTTGGTACTGCAAAGGGGCAATTTGTTTCCTTCTTCTCCAGAATTAGCGTAAACATATGATTTGTCAACAGATTGTCCATTACGCCTTGCCCTAATCCTCGATTGTCATCCTGAAGTAATCTTCTATCTTGCATGATCTATTTATAACGAAATGAGATGTAACAAAAATGTGAGAAAAATTAGGTATTGCAAATATAATTATAATAAATTTTTAATGCATTTTTTTATTCGAAAGAAATTGCTGTCAATTTCTCTCTCTGTGTGCGTGCGCGCGCGCGCGCGCGCGCGCGCGTCGTGTTACAGCTTACCTTTTCTTTTCTTACACGTTTACGATATTAAGATACATACAATTCTCTGACAAGACAGAATCGACCAACTTACCTCAAGTTGACCGGATGCCATAGAAGCTACTCCCAATGGCTGTGCCGTAGCGATCGTTAATCTAACTCTTTTATCTTCTATGTATGCACTTGCTGCCATTGGATAATAATTCCCTTGTGTGGGAAGCTTGGGAAATCTTTGCCGTCGGATTATCTAAAATTAATCAGATAAAATATACATCACAATTATATATATATATATATCTCAACAAGAAAAAGTGCTTGACAAATCTTGTCAAGAAGTAAAACTTGAAAACACATAACTTTTAATTAGCTATACTCGTTATGTGCTTACATTGAGCCCGTTTAAATCTGTAAAGAATTGGTCGCCGGACGCAATGTCTGTATTGAAACGCATCGCAAGCTCGTAGTTTTGCGTTTCCGTTATGTCAACCTCGTTGAATATGTGCAATCCGAGTCCATCGCTGCCAGGCGAATTGAACAGCGTACAAGTATGCCGCACGTGCGGCAATTCTAGGAATACTCGAGATAAAATTGGTCCGGTTACCAAATGAATGATCGCCCTGCCATCCATAAACACCACGTCTGGTTCCGGCTTGTCAGGCAGGAACAAATAGGCACCACTTTTATCTTTCCCGGAACCTCTAGTGCCATATTTCACAAAGTCCAGATGCACTGGAAACATGGTATTGCCTATTCGCAAAGCTTTCAACAAGCCGGATTTCCCGAAAGAGGCGGACAATTCCGGCCGTTGAGAAATTGAAAATTCCTGGGTATGCGACAAGATTGTCAGGTGACTGAAACCAGGTATCGACGGAATGCTTATGTCAGTGTTGAAAATTGTGACATTAGCTAGATGCACTTCCCTGTTGAAAAAAGAAGAAATAAAAAATATGTGCGCACAATCTCTTTTATTCTTTAGAATCTTTAGCGTGTGTTCAGTTGCACTTACTTTGTATACGATGCTTTGTGCAGCGCGTGAACTATGTACGTAGTAATACCAAATCCTGGTACAGTTGCTAAAAATGATAGCTCGTATCTAGCCGCGGACAATGCGGCTGGACCAATCCAAACGGGAGACACTTGACACTTGACGGTCTGTCCTCGTCGATCCGTAACTCTGACGAATGGCGTCGAGACAATCAAAGTTTGCACTTTTGTTCTCTGTCTTGGGAGGGGATTGTAAAGGATAATCTTCCTCGACGGCTTGTCGTCTCCAAGGTTAAGAACGTGCCTCTCGCCCACACTCGTGTGATGCGACCTTCGAGAAGGAGTCAGTGTGCGTGTGTGATTATACATTTTACACACAACATTATCAATATACTTGGATAACGTAGATTAAACGTTATATACTTATATAAATGCATGCGTGCGACTATTACACGTATTGATTATATTATTACTCGCGAATTGTTCCGGTTTCATCTAACCTGGTTTCATCCAACGAAAAATACACAGCTTCCACATCCATGGACGATACTTGAGGAGTTCTCAATAAATGCGCTATAGATTGTTGAAGCACATGAGCCGAGTTATTCAACGCCATTATCATCTTCTGGGCGTAATCTATCACAACGTTGTCCCTGGCGGTTCCGGTGACTCCGTCGTGATGTTGAAACAGCGAGTGCCACATCCTGGCTTTGCTTAAACGGGACGCGAGGCTACCCTCTACTAATTGATCGTTGCCTCTGGCCCAAGCTATAGCGGCTAATGCTTCCGACCCTCTCAAAGCGCCCAACAATACACGATCCAATCTTTTGTGAAAAGGCCTATGCAGATTTAAGTATATACAAATTATATTAGATTAGACGATTTATTCAAGTGCAGCCGGCCCGGCCCGGCGCGGCGCGGCGCGGCGCGGCGCGGCGCGGCGCGCGACGCGCGACGCGAAAGATCCTTTTGCGAAAGGAAACTTTTGTACCTAGAGGTATAGTAGCCGCTCCAATAATGATCATCTCTATCGGAATATGTCAAGAAATCGCCGGACAAAGTGGGAAACTCATTTAAATTGCGCTTCTCTCTGACCGCCTCAAAGTAATCGCTCAACGTTCCAAATTGTATCTGGACGTTCAAATGCTGATTCTCGTTCATGTAGTTGAACAGTTTTTGATAATTGTCATACTGAGCTTCCCACTCGGTGAGGTGCGTATACCTGAAGTCGTCGCCTAAAGGCGCGAGCACCACGTCGGTTTTGAACAGCTGCGCTTTCTTACGATACTGATCGAGCAGGAGCAACGCTCTTTCCGCTACATTCGCTCTGGTTATGGTTTTCGGCGGGATCTTCCACGGGCAACTGAGACCGAAGTTCTGTATTCTGTAAAAATCAAATTGGCAGCACACTTTCGGATCCGGCCCGCACGTATGGGGAACGTCGTAACTGTAAAACGGCATGACGTGAGTGAAGAACTCGGTGGAGCCGTCATTGTCCCACAATTGCCTCCAACGGAATTCGAGATTTTTGTCCTTGGCTAGTCTCTTCTTCACCGAATAATGAACCCGCTGTATCAGGAGGTTCTCCAGGCCCGAATTCTTCAAGAGATACGGCATAGTGGGAGAAAGGCCAAAGGGATCGATGGCCCATCCGGAATTTGGTGTGTAATCCAGATTGTATTTCAGCCACTGATGGCCCTCGGTCAATTGCGTGAGTTGAGCGATCCAGTGAGATACAGATTCATCCGGCATCACCCATCCTCCCGACACAATCTCCAATTGTCCGTCGTGTATCAGACGACGCACCTCGTCCTTGATCTCTTTCGACTGATCGTCCCACCAAAGTTTGAAGAACGATATTTCCGCCCAGATGAACTTGCGCCTCCTGTCCTCGCTCAATTTGGTCACCATATTGTTCAATATGCTCCTCGTTTGGAACATGTAGTATTTCTCAAAAGTATTCAACCACCCGGGATCGTTGTGCGAATGCGGCACGACGAAAACTTTTAGTTTTCTGTTGGGATGCCACTGCTTTTCATCGTACACAATGTTCCAGCCTTGCTTCCAAACTCCGCCATCTGGATTGTCAAACTCTAATTGCTTGTACAACTCTAACATTTGTATGTCGACCTCGGGGACTTTGTCAACATAAAAATTACACGCGAGACCTTTTCCCGAACGTGATACCGCAGTGATACCGTCGGAACGATTAAAACGACGACTGACCGGTTGCACAACAGGCACAAAATTATCTTTGATTTTTGCCGCCTGCTCCTGCAGAGCGCTCATAACTTTGTGATGTTTGTCAAAATCCTTCTCCAATTTTGCCAGTCTGTTCTCAAAATGGAGCCACTGATTCTGGAAAGACCAAGTAATTTTTGTAAATTGCAGCAAATGGCTAGCTTTCAAAGGGAAAAGATGCGCTTGAAATCGAATATCTCAAAATATCAATTATTCATCAATATCAAAAAGAAGTGGATTGTTTGCCATATGCATGTATATGTATGTACATATATATCGAGCTGTGTAAAATAGTTTTTCAATATATTTAAAAGTCTGAAAGAAAGAAAGAAAGAAAGAAAGAAAGAAAGAAAGAAATAATGGATATAAAGATATAATCCTCTGGCGGTTTGAATGGTTAGAAATGTTTTAAATCTTTAACTTGATTCGTTACCTAGTAGAGCATCCTCTATCTGTGACCTGTGTGACAGGTCTCGGCTCGAAATAGACAAAGAAAAAAAAATAAATCGTTGCGAGGGACATAAAATCAAGATGTGACGTCAGAAATTGATGAATGATGATTTTTTCCTTCGCGAGCCATTAAAATCCAGAGATTACTTATAAAAATGAATCGTAGGCGTTGACCCGATGTAGTGTAGTCAATAAGAGAAAAGGAGAATGAGAAAAGAAGGATGAGACGCTTCACACTCAACTCAATCGAACCTGATGCTGTTTTGCCGTTATTAATAAAAATGGTGTTGTCAAAACTCACATTGTTCATGGAAAGCTTAGGACCCTGTCCAGGTGGGAGAAGGATCAGATCCATCATTAAATAGATCATCACGCAGCAGGCAAGGATCAAGCCCACTCCGAGAATGGCAATAGTCCTTCTAGTTCTCATTGTTACTAGTCTTACTAGTCTTACATTGAATTGAATTTAAGCTGAAATTCTCACAGCAGTCGTAACTATTAACTAAATCTCAAGATCGGCTGGTAGGTAGCTGAATACTGACAGAAGTGTCACACAGAAAAGAAGTAAATCTCTTGCGATCTTACTACCTAATTTAACCACCGCTTGCGAAGGGACTACATGTTAGGGACGGAGCATTTGCATCCTCAATAATTGTCCGACGCTTCGGAGCCGTTAGCAGGATTACAACTTGTGTGATTGTCATAAATCCAGCTTGCTACTTCGTACTTGGAAGCTTGAACTCGCGTCACGTTTAAACGATTTATTCGTCAACCACGAGACGCTGCCTACATCCTACATCCTACTGATCCTACATCTACACAATCACTGAATCACATATCACAATACTGAATAGTGAATACCAGAATACCAGATACACCATAGTACCATACACCACCAGATAGTCCAGATACCACTGATACCAGCCAGCAGCAGCAGCAGGACGGTCGGCGGAAAAGAGTGGAAAAGAGTGGATTCAGACGATTCGATTCGAGTGGATGATGTGGCTACGTAGTTTACATTTACATCCATTTTCTCAGTTGGCGTTGAGGTAGCGGGTAGCGACGGTAGCGTAGGCCCGTATTCATAGTCGGATCTTATTTCAAGACTGTCTTAAGTAATGTCTTAAGTTGCTAATACGGTCATTTCATTGGCTGAACGGAGTCTTAAGACGGCCTTTGACCAGACTTAAGACGATCTTAAATATAAGATCCGACTATGAATACGGACCGTAGAGTCCCTTAGGGCTCTGTCACAATGAGAAAAATAAGGAATAAGATAAAGGAATAAGGAATAAGGGAATGTCGCATCTCACTTCAGTACACGTACATTAAAGTGAGATGCAACATGCCTTATTTCTTATTCCTTTATCTTATTCCTTATTTTTCTCATTGTGACTGAGCCCTTAAAGCCCGGTGTCCACGATGCAAGAACTGTGTCCAAGTTTTGGTTTAAGGCCCGGTGTCCACGATGCAAGAACTTGGTCCAAGTTTCGGTTTAAGCCAATCAACTTGCAGCTCTTACAGAGCTGATTGGCTTAAACCGAAACTTGGACCAAGTTCTTGCATCGTGGACACAGGGCATAAGCCAATGAAACTGCTGCTTTTCTGTAAAGGTGCCATTTCACGTTGACGCTCGACGCTCATTTTCAGCGAGCAAAAATCTTCAAATATAATATATTTTATTTATATATATATATATATATAAATTTACTTATATAATATAAATAAGTAAAAAATATTATTTCTAGGATCACGTGGTTTCGCTTTGACGCTAGCGTCAAGAAATAAAGCTGAATTTATTCAACATCCAGCGTTGACGCTGAATCGTCGTTGATCGTCTCAGTACAATCAAAAATAGGCTTCGAAATACGTAAAATATTAATTATTTTCAAGTAATATCTTCAAGTAATAATATTTTACGAATATATATATAAATAAAAAATATTATTTCTGAAGATTTTTGCTCACTGAAGATGAGCGTCGAGCCGATCGAGCGTCAACGTGAAAAGGCACCTTAAGAGCTGCAAGTTGATTGGCTTAAGCCCGGTGTCCACGATGCAAGAACTGTGTCCAAGTTTCGGTTTAAGCCAATCAACTTGCAGCTCTTACAGAAAAGCAGCAGTTTCATTGGCTTAAACCAAAACTTGGACACAGTTCTTGCATCGTGGACACCGGGCTTTAAACCGAAACTTGGACACAGTTCTAGCATCGGCTTAAGCCCCTTGCACAATAGGCGATAGCGATAGCGATAGCGACAGCGACAAGGTTGCCGACAAAGCTATACCTTTAAGATGTGTGAACCAATCACAGAGCGGAACACAGCCTAGAAATCCCTAGAATGAATATTGGAACGCAGCCGCTGTGGCTCTGGGGCTCTGGCAGTGGCACTAGTGGCAGTGGCAGCCGGCAGGTGGCAGTGCCACAGCGCGCACAGAGAGCGCGTAGCACTAGCAATTAGCTGGCACTGGTGGTACTTGGTACTGGTGGTAGTATAGTACGAATGTATAGTTCGAGCCGAGCGGTTTTGAATAGAACGACAGAGAGAGATTTTCGTCGCGCATCTCGTAAACCGTTTTCTCTCGAGAGATAAATTCCCTCTGTCGTCGCGCTTGTCGCTCATCCTTGATTTCGCGATCACGCCTGCAGGAAGAGGATTGAGATTCCACGATAATTCGCCGAAATGTCCAATGATTAAAGGCGATATATCCGCGAAATGTTGGACGAAATTGTTAAAATCGAAATCGTACGCTATCGATTGAGAGTCTGATTGGTTAAGCCAGTGCTTTAATGCAAGTATGGCCGCCCTGCCGTCACCTACGCAGGTACATGGCAATTTTGACGATTTTGCAAGAATACAACCGTTTGTTGTGACTCGCGCGCGCCATAGGAGCTTCCTCCCGTAAGGCCTCGCCATGTCGTGACTCGCACCAAACCTTCGCGTCTGCCCACGTCGCCCATCACGATCGCGATCGCCATCGCCATCGCCATCGCCCCGTGTCGTGTCTGTCTCTCTACCTTGGTGAGGAGGGCGGTCCAGTAATCCAGTTTGAGCCTTGAGCCCTTGAGGCACCAGTCACCTACTCACCTCCTCACCTCCTCGTCCTCACCTCGAATCTGTGTGGTTCGGTGCGATCTGGTGTCGAGTGCCTCGAGTGTTGAGTAATTTTACGCGTATATTGTATCAAGTATCTATTCTTGATGAGCTTTCACCCACCCGGGACTCCCGGGAGGAAGTCTCTTTAGCGTCGTTCGTTTCATTGATGTTCCGTTCCGGAAACTTGCCGCGACAACTTGGCTTCTTTTGGCGGCACATCGCTCGCTTATCCTGTAGCTCCAGGATAAATAAGCGAGTCGACGTTTGAGCGTCGCGCTTTTGTTCTCGCCGAAAACTAAGTCACTTTACTTGTTATTTATTATTCTCGTATCAACGTTATTGTTAAACATTTATATTGATATGATGGGGCCAAATGGGGTAAACAATTAAGTCCATCTATTCATTATGTCACTTGAGAGAGAGAGAGAGAGAGAGAGAGAGAGAGAGAGAGGGGGGGGGGGGAGAGGCCTTACTCGCCTTGCTCCATCAACTGCTGCAGATAGGCATAAAGAATACATTTGAGTTTGGTTTCTTTTACAGGTGGCTGGAAGCCATACCGCGATATATGAAGCTTATTACAGTCAGGTATATTATTGTTGTTATTATTATTAGGTCTTGGAAAGAGCAGAGGTGTATTTCATATATAAGTCTATAGGTGTACTGTGCAACGTGCTAACATTATATTCAAACATGTATGTTTGCCTCTAGGTCGATCCAAACGGATATGGACGGATCGAGGCGATGGACGCTGCGAGATTTCTCAAAAAGTCCCAGCTGAGCGACGTTATTTTGAGTAAAATATGGGATATGGCTGATCCGCAGTCGCGGGGCTTCTTAGACAAGTCTGGCATGTTTGTCGCGCTCAAGTTGTGCGCGTTAGCCCAGACGGGGAAGGATTTGAATATGTCTAATTTGAGCCTCGACGTGTCACCACCGAAAATGGTAAATTTACGCATGCCGTCTGGTGTGCGCTGTTTTTTTTTTTCCACAATTGAAACAAACCTTGCGTCATTTATCCTGTTTGATTTGTCAGGGAGACATCTCGGTCGTTCCGCAGAAAACTATCGCCAATGCTCTGCCTGTAATAACATCCGTCAGTAATGGAGATTGGTCAATTAATCCTACAGAACGGGCGAAATATGATCAGCTTTTTGATAGCTTACAGCCATCCAACGGTTATATATCTGGAAATAAAGTGAAGGGTGTTCTTATGAACAGTAAACTTGATTTCGACACTCTTGGCAAGATTTGGGACTTGGCGGACATGGACAAGGATGGTATGCTGGATAGACATGAATTTGTAGTTGTGAGTATCGCGTACACTTTTTCGTATACTATATGCCAAAATAGCTTTTGCATAAAATATGGATCCATTAGGGTAGCATTAGGGATCAGTTGAAAGAACAATTTCTAATGGTAGGATGACATTGAGCACGTGTAGAGAAATTTATGCTGGACGATAAATATCATTGCTTCGTTTCTGTAGCGGCACACAACGATATATCTATCGCTTGAATTACATTTTCTTCTCTTTTCTAACTTTATCTAACTTTAATTGGTATTATACAGGCTATGCATCTTGTGTATAAAGCATTGGAAAAATATGCGATACCAAGTGTACTTCCACCAGAATTAATGCCACCTGGGAAAAGGAAAGACATTATTATCCCCAAGGCTAAGTCTCCTACGCCAATGAGCATAGCGATTGCCGCGTCACCGTCACCGTCACCGTCACCGCAATCGCAATCGCAATCGCAACCGCAACCACCGCCGATTCCACCCTTACCCACCAATACTACGGCTGTAAAGAGCTTGACCGGGTTAGACGTTGTAAAAGTATTTATCTTTTAAACTGTAATTCAAAAACTTGTAATGCTTACTACGTTTCTGCATTGTTCAAAGCACTGCTAATGTTCTTATACCGTATATTTTCAGGCAAGCGCGCAACAATGGGTAGTTTCGGCCGAGGATCAAATAGCTGCGGAAAAATTATTTTTGCAAGCCGACATGGATAGGGACGGATTTGTCTCTGGTACGGAGATCAAAGACGTCTTCCTACAAAGTGGACTTGCACATCCCGTGTTAGCGCATATATGGTAATAGCAGTGACATTTTTACTACGGACAATTTACCAGAGATTCTCAATAGTGTAACATTAATAACGAAAAACCATTTCATGAATTAGGAGTTTATGTGACATTTGTCAAAGTGGAAAACTGAATAAGGAACAATTTGCCATAGCTATGTGGCTCATCAAGCAAAAACTTAACGGCATAGATCCTCCGGCGAGTTTAACTCCCGAAATGATACCACCTTCTATACGGAAAGCTGGGGAAACTATAGTGGTAATATTTTTAAAATATTTTTCTCCGACATACAACATGCTGTATTTAAAGCAAGTTTATCGCTTTCCTTTCATCCCCCGTTCGCATAAGAGCAAACGCATGCCTATTTTATGAACTGTCGATGACGAACAACTTAATTTAAATACACGTCAGCGTTTACAAACTTGTTAATGCATCGTATATCGCGTTCGTCCCTTGAATGCTCTCCAAAACATTATCAGAACTATGCTAATTATAACGATAGCACCAATCAAGATAACATGATGATTCAGTTTGAATTCTATCTCTCCAATCACATTCAGTTTTATTATTCCAGCAACTTCGTTATTCTGCCAACAACTAGAGTAGTAAAAAAAAAAATAATAATAATAATTTTTTAAATAAGATTATTACTGTTATGTAACCTTGTCGATTGACGAATTTAATTTACCTGTATATATTAGTATCCTCGAACCTTAAAGATTCGAATAGTATTTGCATCTGAGAATTAATATGAATTCTTCCGTTCGATTGGAATTTAATGTGAGATGGAATTATCGCTTTATCATTGATTCGCCAAACAATCGGGATATCTGCATTCAGATTTCTAAAATTGTACATCATTTTTTATATTTATCGTGATTAGTGAAACATAATTGGAATTTATCAATTTTACCCTGGACAGACAAGTTTAATTTTTTTATCATGTTTTTCATAAATTACGCTACGTGCAATCGATGGCAACGGTTCGGGCATTCCTTGAATCATAGAAAATATACCAGCGCTATTGTTTGCACTTTCCAGAACATTGCCTTTTTCATCGCGCACTTCAAATATGATATTTTTCTGACATTTTTCCTGTCTCAAGAATAATATCTATTTTAATTATTTGACCCTCATTAAAGTTCCTGTTATTTCAGCCATATTAGATTGCGTGCGTGTGAATGTTTTCTTTGCATATCGAAATGTGGTTCTTTCGTTTATTACCTTATTTAAAAATTACATGTATTTATATACATGTTTATATACATTAATAAAGTTGAAAACTTTCTGTTTATTTTATGAATTAATAAATAGGGGTTTAAACTTTGATCGATGATCATTGATCATGAGAAGTGAGTGTTCTCATTGGAAATTGTGTAAAGTGAATTGTATGTTTACTCGTTAAGATAAGAAACTTTTTTCGACATATCTTGCCAATGTGTACTGTCGAACGCGAGTGTAGCATGCAAAAGGACTAGATTATATTTCGACATATAATGCGAGAGAAAACAAAGATTCACTATTTCTTATAAATACGCTTTAAGACTTCTGTCGTGCATACCTTGCAATATCGTCTCATAATTCCAGTTTTTTTCTTTTTAATAACGGGTATTAGTCGCACTCGTTCTGGAACAAGTCTCGATTTGCACGGTAGCTTGTTTTTAAATAACATTAACGCCGTTCTCAATTGAACGTTCAAGGTTGTATTTGTCACTTCCGTCTGCGTCGTGCCTTCGTGCGCTCGATTCCATTCATCGGCTTGAAATTTAATAGGAGTTTTTTGCAAAAGGAAATATTTAGAATTAAAAAGAGAGATTTTGCTTTCACTTACCTTTTGTTATATCTCGCTTTATGTGTCGTAATTCATTCATTGTCGATGCGCTTTCGTTAACAAGATATTTATCCTCTGACATTTCTAAAAGAGAGACAGTACAGTAACCGTATCGCAGCTTTATCCCGACCGCGTCGCACATAGAACAAGGACTCCATGTTGTCCAAGTAGTATAAATCTTCAGCTTGTATTCCGGCACATTTTCCACCAATGCTGTTCTATCTGGATGTACATCGTTCACCGTTTCCAAATCGCTATCGATATGTAAATAGTAAACTGACCCTACGGTATCTCCTACTTCACACCAATACGCCCCCGCTTGCTCTAACTGAGAATCATTATTAATTTATTAATTATACTATTTATATTTTTAGATTAACATTATTGCAAAAATAATTCTTTTTTCAATATAACGTGTGTGTATATGTGTATAACGACATATAACGAGTACCTCCGCGGTGTGATCTTTTGCAGTTACTACGTATGCTATGACTCTTTTTGAGTTTATACCTTGACATTGTACATGACGATATATCGGTTATCTGGTGAACTAAGAATGCGATCTGTATTCCGCAGTGTACTTTTAGCGCTACTGCTTTCACTGCTGTTGTTGCTGTTAAAATACCATTCTATTAGAGAGGTCACATGTATCTCCATCGGCGAGATGCAGATTTGGCATTCTAAACTGTAAATCAATCAACTCGTTCAAATTTCACCGTAATTGTGTATGACAAATTTTTACGATTATCTTGTTGATCAATCGCACGTTACGGATGTCCCCTCGAGCGCTATGAGCGCGCTCGGATAAGTAATTTTGTCGTGCCTCACGTCCGCATATATTTCCTCCAGACACTCGTAATAATCTAGCCACTGTTGTTTGTGTAGCTGTCTCAGGGTCTTGTTAGCTCTCGGATATTCATAGTCGTCGATATTCAGAAACATTTCGTCACCTTGTTATGATTACAATCATTTAAATATTTTTATAATTACAATTATGTATTTATATTTATATTTATATATTATAAATGTCGACATCTGTACATCTAATCACGTGTAAGCGGGGTTTTTTTTTTGTTTTTTTTTAAATCAAAACGCCTACCTACCGTGCTTGTCGTTAAACAATTCATTGATAATCTTTTTTCGTAATTCATACTTATTTAACAAATTTGGTGGTAGTAGCAAAGCTAAAGATACGTTGTTTAAGTAATAGATTAAGATAATTGGCACAACGCATATCTTCATTATCGTTGTGTATGAGTCGTCGCGTGAAGTGTTCGCAATATATGAAATAAAATATCAGTCGAATGTCGTTTCATTTTTTTTTTTTTTTTTTTTTTTTTCCCATACATACATATAAAGAAAAGTAATATAAAGATTTGTGCAGATCTCGTGCAAATATAAATACTTACATTGTTTAGACAAAATCGGGCGCAAGCCATCCGGTCAAAGGATGTTAATAAAACGTACAAGTTCACAGACTTGTAAAATTTTACGCGAAATTGTTGCGACGAAAACGAGATGTAAAAATCAAGAATTCATCAAACAATTAAATACCTTAAGGCTAAATACTCTTAATGGAGAAATGGCGTGCCTCGTAGACAGACAATCTTGGATTTATCTACATTAGAATTACATAATAAACACTTTGTTTTTTACGTGGAGTTGATTGAAATCCATATAATTTATAGATATCATCTTTCTTTCTGTACTGAAATACATGTCATGTCTTTGTATGGTAGGAAATGTTGATCAGATATTAACATTTCGATCATGTTTATATACTACAGGAAAACAACAACATATCAGGCTATTCGAATCCGGAATTGGATATGATAAGTAAAGATATAGCGGAACTCGTGCGTGAAAGACAAAGCATGGAGCAGGATATAGCGCAAAAGGAAGCCGACATTAAGATAAAGAACGGGGAGATTAAGAGTCTTCAAAGCGAATTGGACACGCTTGCGGCAACCCTGAAGCAACTTGGAAATCAGAAGGGTGAGGCGCAGAAGAGATTGAACGATTTGAAAGCGCAGGTAAACGGAAAGTTCGGTAATGTAACCGGCTTGCTTATTGAATGTCCGCGGCACTGCTTTTTTAGGTACAACTACATGCGGTAGTGGTACGCATATACAGTTGTCGCTTGCTCTTGTAAGATGAAGCCAATTTTTTAAATAACGATATTTAATAAGTGCAGTGAAGTAATAATAAATGTAAGCCATTGCACTTTGAGTATACCGATACATTCGTTATATTTACGTTTCGTTACGTACGAATATTAATACATAGAGACCACACAGATACGACAGTAATACAAGACATAAATTACATCTATTATATACATCTATCCTAATCCATTTTCTCACTGTTTTCTTGATCGTTTATATTTTTCTTACTCGTAATCATTTTGAATTAATCATACTTGATCACTTTGCACACATGATAAACAAGAGTTAACGGCGTTTACTGACACAATCGTAATTAATTATAGGCAGTAAATTTAAAGAAAGGGAAGGGAAGGAAAGCGAGGAAAATAGAAAAGAAGTTTGATTTCACTAATTATGCATCTAGTTGTTTGTATTATATTTTTCTTTATGATTTTGTTTTATTATGTTTGGCTTGTAGAAGACCGAAGTAGATAGAGATTTGAGTGAGGTCGAAGAGAAGATTCAGAGGGAACTGAAGAAGGTACATAAAAAAAGATGACAGTGTCGCTTAAAGTGGATCGTTATCTTTGCGCATTATAATGTCGTTCGTTACGTATACGAATATCTGTCGCGGTTATTAGGAAATAAATGGGTAAATTTTTTCTTTTCTTTTTTCTTTTTTATTTTCTTTTACGTAACTACATATTTTGTCATGTTTCTACGATGTGTGCGTGCGTACGTGCGTACGTGCACATGCGCGTGTACGTGTTACATGTCTTATGCGCGCTCGCGCGCTGGGGTGTGTATATAATATCGCTAACATCGTCTGTCTTTGGTAGGTAAATAACATATACATATGTCCTTTGAAAACATTTTTGTACGAAAGTAAATAAAACCTACAATCTCTATTATATTATGCTTTCCAAATTCTACTTTTGTACAAAACATACGCACTGATAACGCTAATGCATTATTGGTGCTTTTCTGGCATGCATTATGTGCACTTTTTCTATTACACTCTTTCCCGTGACATATAACGTAACTGTAGCAAAATTAAATAATATATCGTCAAATAAATAAAATCAAATTGTATATCTCTTTATGTTTTGACTATGTCAATTGTACAAACGTAATAGCAACACACAATCATACCGGATAATAATGCGCGCAAGTTTATTGTTTTTACTTGAAATTTACGGGGAAGAGAAGGAGGGATAAGCAAATACAAATCTTTATAAATCAATTTTATCTCCTTAAGGTCGATAAGCTCCGTCAACAAGCTGAGGAGCAAGAATCGGTGCTGCGGGGTCAGGAAGAAGAGCTGAACTTCAAGAGGCAAGAGCTCGAAGGGCTGCGGCAAGAGGAGCAGCAATTAGAGCAGCAACAGAATAAAAACAGGGACCAATTAAATGAGCTGACGAAAAAGTTGCAAGATACTCAGTTAGAGATTTGTCAAGCAAAGGCAAAGATCACTCAGTTACAGGAACAACAGCGTCAGATGAGCGATGCCATTGCGCTTTATGACTCTGCACTCGCTGCGGGAGACGTCAATCTTGTACCTGATACTAGTCTACAATTTATACCCGAGATCGAAGATACAGAGTGCGTATATATATTACGTATACTTTATTTGAGACGAATTTTTGTTATCGGAATTAAATGTAATGACATTTTTTTGTATGTATATATATACATATACGTGTGTGTGTGTGTCTGTGTATGTAAAAAAAAAATAGATACGAAACGACAACTAAGAATACGGGTGAGACGAATGAAATAAAAGCAGATGCAATCGGAACTAGCGCTTTAAACGGATTTGGAGACCAAGATCCTTTCGCATCTAATAAAGCCAAAGAAGCATTTAGCGCAACGATGTCGGATCCGTTCGGAAGTGCGTTTCCCACGCAACAATCTAACGTAAGTTCTTTTTACGGCCATGTCCACGTACTATGCTCTCTACTCTCCTGCTTCTTATGACATTTTCTCTTGCTCTACTCTTTCATTATTTTGCGTATGCGTATATCTACGTGACGATGTGTAGAGTGGACAAAAGAACAAACAAAAAAGATAGAAAACGTGGTTGCGCAGTCACGTAAATATGAACGAAATAGTGGAAGAAGAGCGCAAGAGCAAAAGTGACAGAGAAAAGGATGAAGCAGAAAGTAGAAAATGCCAGACTGCAGCGTTTGACTATAACGATGTAATATTTATGAGCGATATTTTAATCTTTCATTCTTTAAGCACATGGTCACTAATTTAAAAAAACCATCCCATAGAATGGTTTTGCGGCAGATCCTTTTACCGCGTTCGATAATACTAACATAGCGGAAAAGCAAGATCCTTTCGATCCATTTGGTAACGGAAAGCGAGCTGAGAATAAATCACCCGCAGCTACGTCGGTATGTAAAATTTTACTCGTTTGCGAACATGCGGTCAAAATCTCCATATTTTTAACACGGTTTGGTTTTAAACAATTTTGTTTTTAACACTTTTCCCAATTCCCACTTTTGTCTCGCTGGCAAATAGCATGATGAAGTTGGGATGAGAGTATTAACCCTTCGAGGCCACACAGGGTGGCGCGGGGCCACCCTGACAAAAATTCAGGGCGATATTTTTAATTATCTAGATTTTTTTATCTTAGTTACCTTTTCTGATGTATTTATGTAATATTTGTTAATAACAATACACTTTAGTTTACTTTTAATTAGAAATACATAAATTAAAATGTGAAAATACACGCTCGCCTTACCTGCCCAAAATCTCAACTTTTATCTTCAAAGTAATTGTGTTATTTGGAACGCCCATGCAAGATGTATTTTTTCCCTTATAAATGACACCATTTTTACATAATTTTTAAATGGGTGCTGCTTAATATCGAATCTTGAAAGAAATACGAATTTTCAATTAAAAAAGTTATTTTTCCAAATTTTTTTTTCGATTTTTTAAATAAAAAAAATTGGGAGCACATTTCGGGTTCTGTCCACCATGCATATTTTTGAACAACACCCTTAAGATGTTTCATGAATTTTTATGTGCACATTAATTTGAATTATGAGACTTTGAATCCGTCTGGGTGGTGACTACCCCAGTGTGGCCGGGGTGTATTAAAAAAAAAAAAAAAAAAAAAAAAAAAAGAGGTGTGACACCTCGGAGAGTTAAAGATCTGTTTATAAACAGAATTATTAGTATTAAGATTATGAATACCTGCTCGATGTATCTCATACTATATCGAAACGTTATTAAATAAGATGCTGATAGGAACAATGGTTTTCTGTTAAGAACACGAAGGATCCATTTGGAGAGGATCCCTTTGCCAATCTTCATGCGCCTCCTCGTCCCGAGAGCCCCAGTCCTGCTCTTCCACCAAAGAAAGCGAAGCAACCACCGCCACGTCCGGCTCCGCCACGACCGAGTCAAGGTCCTGCTGGTCAAGGTCCACTGAGAGCGGCACCCGCACCCCCAACGCCTTCACCCACTCCAGATCCATTTGCGAACGCAAATTCAGATCCATTTGGCGCTCAGCAAACAACAATCGATAACAATAATAGTTTCGCATCTTCCGGATTCGCCGACTTTGCCAATTTTGATTCCAAGGTGCGTATTTAATGGTATCTCTTTTATTTTAAATACAATTAACTTTTCGTAATTATTTTCGCCTTTTGTTTTTCTTTTGCGTTATTTTCTTTCAATGGCGCGCGCATTACCCTTGAATAACCCTCTTGGCAACTTTCATACATTTTTTAAATATAATACACCACCCAGGGAAACTTTACTATTTTTTATAATACTGTCATGATTGTCTAGTTTACTTACAATTCACTTACAATTAGACATATGATGTATCTAGTGATGGATGAGTGAATTTTATAGATGAATACTACAGAAGAACTTGTTTACGCGATGTTCATACGTACACAGTGGATACAGGAGATACAGGATACTCATATACAGGGTGTCCCATCTTATTATCATTAGGCCAATTACTCGAAGACTGAGCCCGGCAGGCAAAAATGGTCGAGACATAATAACACAAATTTCAAACTCGTTCAATTGGCACACAGTATATTCAGACTTTCCGGAAAAGATTTGCCCGCAATTGTTAGAGAACATACTACCACTATCTATAAATTTAAATATATATGGATGCACAACACGATGATACTTGACCTTATAGTAGGTACTAGGTACTAGAGTCTCTTATCAAAAAATCGCTCACACAAATCTTTCCTAATACGGATAGAACGAAGAAGACAAACACATTCGAAACTTCCACATTCGTCAAACTTGATACCAATAAATTAGTTTTTACGGTGATACATATCACGTTAAAAATCATCGCGCGGCAATTGTTCCCTACAATCAAGAAGAATATAAAATTCTGATTTTTACGTGATTTTTAATTGATTGTGTATTTAATTTTGTTTTGTATTTAGGTAGAAGCTGCACAATTTTTTGTTTTCCTACTATTGAGCTGCCTTCTGGAGTGTATCGTCTGCAAATTAATTTGTTTATCATTTTTCTTTTTAGGGCATTTCAAGTTTATTTGCATTGTCGCATGAATATATTTGATTATTGTTGATTTTAGTTTTATTTTCTGCGATGTATTCGAACCACGTTAATGGATAACGATACGCAAGGTTTCTTACCTTGCGTATATAGTTTGTCCTTGAAGTGCGTCTCGAACATCGCATAAAATTGCAGCAGCACCTTCGATAGCTTTGTGACGTAGTGTGAGAGTAGCGGCCTAATCAGCCAGCCCGAGCAGCCGGAGGACAGTCGACGGTATCCGCGTCATTCTCTTCTACCTTTTCAGTAAAACGAAATTGACCAGTGACAAAAACCTGCTTCAGCCAGAACCAACGGCTAATCGAACGGCTCCACCAAGAGCGACGAGCAAAACCCACGTAGCGATGGCGCAACCGAAGCTGTCGGACTTTACGGAGGATCCCTTTCGAGATTATCGTTACGAAGACCCTTTCAACATAACGGACCCGTTCGCCGACGAGGCGGAGGACCTGAACGCGAACAAGAGGAGCAGCAGCAGCAGCACCACCACCACTACCACCACCACCACCACCACCACCACCACCACCAGGGGAACGGAGAAGACGGATCCTTTCGGCTTCGAGACGCGATCCGCGTTCTCGAGTAAAAACACTTTGGCTAAAGTTTTCGACAATGATTTCTCAAATACCTTCCCACTCGCTAAAGCGAAAGCCGAGAGGAACAATACGAGTGACACGAGCAGCGCGAGCAAGTTCGACGTCGATTTTGGGAAAGCTTTTTCCGCCGATAACAAAAACGTTCGAGACATCGAGGCCGATTTTTCCCAAGCGTTCGCCAACGTCAAGGCGAAAACGATCAATCTCGACGAAGCGTTCTCGAGTAAAGACGCGAAGGCCGTCGCGAGGCAGCGCGAATCAGATGTAGCGCACGCTTTTAAGTCCAATGTCATTTATAACGATGAGAAACTCGCCGACAGCTTCGGCAAGATGTGGAACGGTAATAACATAACGAATTTATCGGAGGACGAGCAACTTGCGTGGGCAGAAAAGCAGAGTATAAAAGCGGAAGAAGAGCGGCTCAGGCGTAAGGAGAAGGAAGACGCCGAACTAGCTCTCGCTCTCGAATTGAGCAAACGGGGAAAGTCGGGAAACGTTTAAACCTCGAGATCGGTGACGCTACTTCCTTTCGTTGATTATCGTACCGTATAAACCTGTTAAATTGCATGAGAAAGTTTCGCGTCTCATAATAACGATATTGTTACGCAAGCTTGCATTGTTACGCATTAGCATCACGTATAGAAAAGCGAAATGTAGACAGACTTGACAGGTTTATCAGATTTATCAGATTGACAATAATGTCGGGTATTAAAACACAGATATTAAGAGTACCCTTAAAAAAAAGAGAGAGAGAAAAAAAAAGAAAAATTATTATGGATGTTATATTACACAGACGATATTTTCGGTTGAGCGTGTAAACCTTATCGAAATTTCATATATATCTCAGTGTTTTCAAATGATTGAGCTATTTGCAAGAATTGACAAAAAGAGAGTTATTTTATCCTTTCGTACTTTATCTTATTTTTGTATCTTTTCTCTTGATGACCCACTATTCGCGAACGCTATCCGATCCGTGAGTGTTACGCGGCTATTCTGAGTTACAACTATAAATATATACTTGAATGATAATAAATAAAAATAATATATGAAAAAGTTCATGTTGTAAAAGAGTTATTCGATCGAAGCACGGTAACACAGTATCATTAAATGCATCGTTATCAATATGTAAACGCCTATATAGTAATCGAATATTACGAGATTTCAACGACATTCGTCGCTGATCGCTCAGCAGCATATAAGAAGATCTAAGTCACTTTTCACGCCAGCCTTTAACGTAAACTTGATGTGAGAGAGAGAGGGAGAGAGAGAGAGAGAAAGATGAACACACATTTAACGGTGAGCGAGGTAGTGAAATAATTTCGGCGACAATGCCGTCTAATTCAGTTTTAGAACAAGTTCCAAAGAATGTAGCGTTTCGAGGAAGGCGGGCATATCTTTGCGCTTGGTGAAAACGGGCTCTCTATAATACGTTCGACAAATATAGGACTCGGAAGACCAAGCGCAAAGGATCACGTCCATCTCAACTATAAAGTAATATCGTATAATTTCGACAACGACGTTACATGTATCTCATACGATGTATATATTAATATTATGGGATATATTAAGTCACAATAATTCTCATTGCGTAAGTTTTTATTATCACGTCGTAATTGTTTAGTTGTAAGTTTAGTACACATACATTGTATGCGGAGAGACGTGTGCTATATATATATATATATATATATATATATATATATATATATATATATATATCATCAGTAATATCAGTACAAGCAGAATTTAAGCTTGTGTCGATATATTACCTACATATATTCGTGTCACAATTCAGTGTGTCTCTATTTAGTTCGACTCGCGTCTATTATGTATAATTTTGATTTCATCTCGCCCTTAGACGTTTAATGTGTATGTATGTGTGCACGCGAGTATGTGTACGTACTGTAGGTATGTGTTGAGAAAATTCCACCAAAATAAATGTACGATACGATCGAAAACGAAATGTCTATCGCTTGGTTTATACGCACACACACGACTAGTTTGACTAGGCTTCGACCGATAAATTAAGCGGGGAAGTTTTCGATTTTCTCGACTCGCTGGCTGAACGCGTTCTGGATATCTCTCGTATGTTTTATTCGGTCATTCGGTGTTGGACACTTTCGTCCAACATCACGACAGGCAGAGATGAGTTTTGTCACGCCGACAAAAAAGATCTTCTGGAATCCAATTGCCGACGTATAGTCGGCATCGAGATGATATAAAGGATACGATACGATACATGATATTATGATATGGTATGATGTACAAACGTACCGCATAATTTTGCACGATGTTCCCTTATATTCGTTATTTAGATCGAAGACTTGCGCACGACATACTCGCATTATATATCTATATATCACATATCGTAAGTAGGTATGCAGATTTCGTATGTAACAAACGCAAGGTAGAAAGCAGATCCGAGATCGTCGATTTGTTTTTAGGGAAGCGTACCGTGCGACAAACGCGGTACTGAAGAGTCGATTCTTGAACAATTCGACGTTATAATTGTGTCTCATTGAATATATGATCGCGGTCGTATTAGGGGAGGAGAGTGAATCGACTGAAAACGACCAAAATATCAAGTTTTATTTTATTTTATTTTATTTTATTTTATTCTTGCGAAAAAATATATCATACCGTTTTCTCCTGATGTACGCTTGGAACTATATAAAATTATGAATATGATTTTTGAATGGGTGTGGGTGTGGATGTGTTGTAAGTGGCTAAAAAAGAGAGGTTGAACGTATAATTCTCTTGCGGTCTAAATGGTTGCAAGCGAACCAAAAGTTTCCCAATTCTACAATTATTAAACTCTGTTATATATTCATCCTTCCAATATTCCTTCTTTTGCGACGTTAAGTATATCCTGGCATCAAAACTATAATATGCAACGGATTATAGAGTATAGCTACACCCTATAACTATAAAATATTAAAAATGATAAAATGTCAATAGAAAAGGTCCACTTAAATGATGAGGATGTCAGTGAAAACCCAACTCGGAACGTAACGTATATTTTTTATTAATCTACCAATCTACCAAGTTTTCTGATAATAATTTTTAAATTTCGTATATTTATGTATTTCGTACATTTTCATAAATTTTAATTTTGTTTGCGCTCTCATCACAGCTGATGATTGACTCTCTCTGATACTGCATTTAAAGATTCAAATGTCACGCCACGTTTTGAACAAAACTTTGATTGGCTGGCCAGTTATTTAGCTGCATTTAGCCCCAATTAGGCCCAGTTTCACAAGTGTTGGTTAACTTTTAATCTTGGGCTGAGTTTCCACTGAGCGCGTCACACGTCGCGCCTCATAGCTTCTGCTCACAGGACGCGGAAACGCGCTTGCCGCGCGCGGCAAGAAACGGGACGCGGTAGCTAATCAACGTGTTGCTTTTCCGTAAGAACCAAAAGTTTATTGGCTACCCGTCGGTTCTTGGATGCATATCGGCAAGCGTTTCCGCGTCCCGTGTGCAGGGACCGATTATTCTCGAGCCTGCCCTAATGATTTTCGTATGCGACTTTCTATATGAAAAGCATTGAATTTCGCATGTGAGTTTCATGAAAACGATTCGAGAATAGGGCCCTCTTCAGCCCCCCCCCCCCCCGGCCCCCGCCAAAAGGCATTTAAGGTTGGTTTATAAGGGCTCAGTCACAATGAGAGGAATAAGGAATAAGATAAAGGAATAAGGAATAAGGCATGTTGCATCTCACTTTAATGTACGTGTACTGAAGTGAGATGCGACATTCCCTTATTCCTTATTCCTTTATCTTATTCCTTATTTTTCTCATTGTGACTGAGCCCTAACAGCCGTAATGCTGGGTCTACAATGCGAGTCGCAAAGTCGTGAGTCGCAAGAATTGACCAATCGCAGTCGATTATTCTCCTCAAATTCGACTGTGATTGGTCAATTCTTGCGACTCACGACTTTGCGACTCGCATTGTAGACCCAGCATAACCGTTGTTTTAAGCCGTAATCTTTAAGAAATTGACCAATCACAGTCTATTATTCTTCTCACATTCGACTTTAGCATTTAGCCATTAGCAGACTGATTTTCACGTGGTACGTGGTACGTGGTATGCGCACTATGCGCAGTTCAGGTTCAGGGCTATATATTTCTGATTGTCTGTGATTTAACCTATCCTATCCTAGTTTGTCTCGTCCATCGTAAACAAGTAATTTTATAAAAGCGGTGATTAATTTTTAATCTTAATAAACAAACAAACAAACAGATATGCCTCGATTACCTTTACATCCTTCGTCTGGGACAGGTATTATTTCGCCATTAAGCAAGGCGCTACGTCTTGTTCGTTACGGTTGCACTAATAGACCGTTCTATCATATCGTCGTAATGGAGGTAAGTCGGCCTAGTTTTCTTTCAAGAATTGTTACAAGTTGATGTCGTTACAAGTGGCATATTTTATCTATACCTTTTAAATAATTTTTCCAACTATGAAGATCGCGCACGCTTGGGAAAAAATAAAAAATGAAAAATAAAAAAAGTGAAGATGTAAATGCCGTGTAGAGAAGTCGGCCAAGAAGGAACATTTTTCTAGCTAGAAATCAATTGATTAAGCACTCAATTTTACCTTAGGTGAAAAAGGCGCAAAGAAAGCCACCAATAGAACAAGTTGGCGTCTACGACCCTATTCCAAATGTGCACAATGAAAAATTAGTGTCCTTCAATTTCGAAAGGATACAATATTGGCTGGCCAAAGGTGCACAGATATCCACACCCGTTGCAGATTTATTAGGACTCGCTGGATTCTTACCTGTTCATCCGAGAACGTATATGAGAGCATGGAGAAATCGTCGCAAAATTGTAGAAGAAAGTGAAATGACTAAAGAAAGTACGTGTCAAGAATAAGCAGTTGTACAGTTGCATAGTTGCGATTGCGATTGCGACGCAACAGACATTAATTTTGTACAAATTTCGCAGTTTATTAATAAAATTATCCTTAAGTAGAAGATGCACGTCACGTGCTTTTGCAGCGTTCTAGTCTCTCCCTCTCCCTCTCTCTCATAGCCTTTTTTTAATCAATAAATTACCGATTCAAACTGTCAGGACACTGATTCACTTGTCATACGCTTTTCCACGTAAATATCTTCAGTTTTGTATTTATCCTCGAAAGCTGCGCGTTCATCGTTTTGATTAAATATTTATATTTTAAAGTTTATTGTGACAATAGGTTTGTTCGCGTTGCTTGAAATCCCCAAACATTTTTGCACTTGCAATGAGATAAATATATATTCGGCCGTTGGAGAGAGAGAGAGAAAGCGAAGATGCTGAGTGCAAAAAGTGCAAGCAACGCGAACAGACCCAATTTTTATTATCGTATATATCAAATTTGGACATAAATTGATATTGACATTTTAATTGTTCAACGCATATTGACAGTCATTTACGTAATGCAAACAATGTGTTGTATTAATTAGAGTAAAAGCGTTGATGGAAAGAAAAAATTGAAAAAAAAGTTCCCCAGGTGAGGCTCGAACTCACAACCCCGGCATTGCTCACTGAATTACTGTTTATAAGTACCGTGCGCTAACCGATTGCGCCACTGGGGATTTTGACTTTTGTTCTTCCTATTACAATAGATCCAAGAGCATACATGCATGCGTATGTACCTGTGCATGCGCTTATATATATATTATACATATATGATATATGTATGTGAATAAAAAATCGATTTTGAAAATTTATCTCAGATGCGTGCACTTAAATATGTGTCTGTGTCAGGAATCACTGTCGCCATAGAGAAATATTATCACCATATGCATCCGAGATGAGAATTGTATCCATGCGTTCTCGATTGCTTCGTGTCTAGCCATATCAATGGCATAATAAAAACTGAGAGTTTATATAACGTAGACAAATGTACTAAGCTAGTAAGCTAAATATATAAAACAAGTCATAATAATGACAAATGCGACAATATATAGTAGAAAAATTTATCGTCGAGTGTCGAGATAATTTAGTCGAGTATAGTAGTTGCAGTTTTCAAAATTTCTCGAAAACAAAATCTCGAGTACGAAAGAACTTGATATTTAAAATGTTTTTCACCTAGATCAATCACCTTTCTGGTTGATACCACCTATTACAGACGTAACGTACAGATGTACGCGCGCGCAAGCACAGAGAAGTATAAAAAGTTATTTTTTTAATTGATGGATCCTTTATTACGTTTACACTGAAGAAAACTCGTTTGCATCTTAATCTGTATGTGCATACATGTGCACACTCACACACATACTCTTATTGATGTAATTGTTATGTAATTAATAATAATTGTTTGCATTAAAAAAACTTGTAAACAAATGCGACGGACGTAACTTGCAGCAAAATTCGTCAAGTGATATGTCCTATTTAAATATTGGAAATTAATAATGAAATAAATTTATATAATTAATAGTTTCGTGATTCAAGATAAATGACCAGTTTTATCAGATATTTCCTCTAGCATGATAAGCATCAATAGCGATGCACAGCCTTTCCCATAGTTCCACAAGATTGTTTTTCGTTAAGCCAACCTTGCAAAATTCCTTTAATAAAGAACGATTTTCTTCGGAAAATTCCATACCTAAATCCATAAATTAATAGTATTCTTCACTATTTGTAGAATGTCTTTGATGAAATGCAATTAACTTTGCTCATCGACTCGACCGGAATTTCTTACAAAATTTTTGTAATCTACTCTACTTGTACTTGTATTTACATGTGTTATACATATAACAAACAATTAATAATTCCAAACGTTAACAAAACGTTGCAGATATTGCTTGAAATACAATCAAGTTTGTATTCCGAGTTGCCGATTAAGTCGATGAAAGTTTCCCAAGGTCATTCCCAAGGTTTCTCTTTGTTTAACAATAACGAAAGGTAAACCATCATTTTTTACCTATATCTGTAGATTTCATTGTGAAAAAATGCTCAATCCGCCACGTTAGGTCCAAAAATTTCATCGTCCACTGACATATCACATAATTCTTGTCTGTATTCACGGGCGAATGCATACGCACTAGTATACCTCCGTCTTCCTCAGTGCATTGCTCGACGCTCGAGTATTTCTTTAATTCTAAATTGCGTAGAATCTTAGATCTGAGGATATCGTTTTCATTGTAATCGGAAAGTGCTGAATAGAAATAATAGCCTTTATTGCACGATGGTTGTAGATGATTTGTAGACCAATCTCATTGCGATTATTTACCGGACATGAGGAGAGAAAAGTTTTTCATATTTGTAATTTTCTGAAACCAAGGAGATATTTCCAGGATATGACAATCGTGGACGTTTGTAAAGTGGCCCGATATGCCCTCAATTTTAAATTCATTTTGATCCTGAGAAAAAGGAATTAAGAAATGAGAAACAGTCGATTATAGAATTGTGTATGTACCTAATAATAATAATAATAATAATAATAATAATAATAATCGCATCCTCCCTGCGCACCTTAAAAGTCACTGTTAATTCAACATTAAAGGAAATTGTTTTCGTCATTACTTCAGCCATATACATATAAGTATCATCGCGTAACCATTTTCTATCGACATTCTTGAATGTTATTCCCGTCACTTGACCCGCAATCTCAAACAATTTAGCTCTGTACCTGGTGGATAGGGACAATTTCGACAGTTTTCCATCTTCATCGTCGGGAGGCAGCGTGCTACAATCAACCAAAAATGATAAAATAATAAAATGGTAAAATGGAAAAATGGAAAAATGGAAAAATGGTGTAAAGAAATGAAGCATTTATGTACGACATTTGACAGATATTTTACATGTCGAAATTAATTGACTCTCGACGTCCGTTTTCCTCTTGATCCTTCAGTTTATCTCTCAAACGAATTACTTTTTTCAAGAGTTCTTCTTTCAGCTCACGCAACCGTATTATCTCTTCGTTTCCCATTTGCTTGCGATGTGCGATATCACTCTGTTTTTACTAAGCTCGCTCGTAAAAAAAAGATTTCACCCGCCTTTCCACTTATTTCTGTTCTCGAATCATTTTGAATAACGTATTTTCGTTGCACTTGCCATTTATTTTTCCATGTGTTTTACATACATACCAATACATACAACGCGCACGCATGTGCAAACAAACTACTACTGCACAATGTTACCAATCCGCAGAAATTAAATTATTGTTGACTACGGTGCCTACGCTACGGACTACGGAGCACGCTGGACTCCGCTGGAGTACGCGCGGGTTTTCTTTGTCACCAACATTATTAGTTGCTTTCCATTTACATCGAAACTCAGATAATTCTCACTTGCGACGTCATTCTGTCTTTATTATTCATTAGTTACCAAAAAGGATAGAACGACGTCACAAGTGAGATTTACCTGAGTTTTGATGTAAATGGAAAGCACCTATTATATCCTCTCTCTCTCTCTCTCTCTCTTCCATGGAAATTGTCGTGTAACCAACCGGAGATGATCGGTCGAACGGTCCAAGTGACCCCCTCAATTGACCACGTCGTCAATTGGCTGATTTAAGATAAAAATATCTGATTGTTTGGTCCAGAGGAAAAAATCCAGGCACCGGGGGCTGTGAGTGGCTGTGGTCAAATGGGACGCTCGACGCTCGCGACGCTCCCCCTGTCTGTAGTGTAGTGTGTCGAGTGGTCGAGTCGGCCAATCGCGAATGATCGCGAAACGGACCATCAGAGAAACACTCGTTCCATCTGTGCCAACTGCTTGAAATATTTTTTATGGTATAGCACATCACGATCACAGTATACAATAATAGTAATAATACAATATACATATGTATCTTATCTTGTACAGTTTCGATGTGTATTGCAAATGGTGCGGGTGTTGGATTAATTAATTCCTTCTATATTATTTCAAGTATTCAAGTCAAGTTGTTGTTAACGCGCAATGGCCACATCAAAGACTACCAATACGTATAATAGACAAAATTGGGAGGATGCGGTGAGTGTAAAACAATTTTTTAACGGTGTCCTCATTTGCCAGTGAAAATGGCACATTTTTTATTTCTCTTTTACTCTGTCTTGGTTGTATTTTTCTCACGTAGGAATTCCCGATACTGTGTCAGACGTGCTTAGGAGACAATCCGTACATTCGCATGGTGAGTAACTCGGCCTACACTACAATAAGTGATCGTCGCGAGTGTCTTTTTTATTACATTATTCAAGCATTATTAAAGCAAAGCGTGAAGCAACGTGACGCAACAATTGTTGTCCGGAACATAAATGTGTGACGTGAACTGAACGGTAACAACTGGTAGAGATTTAGCCTAACCCTAATCTAACCTAATCTAACCCATCCCATCACATCACGTCACGTCACATTCTTCCTTGAAAGCTAAGATTGCTAACGTTCGTGTATGTACATTCATTTGCAGACAAAGGAGAGATATGGTAAGGAATGCAAGATATGCATGCGGCCGTTTACGGTGTTCAGATGGTGTCCGGGAGCGAGGATGAGATTTAAGAAGACCGAAGTCTGTCAGACGTGCAGTCGATTGAAGAACGTCTGTCAAACGTGTCTATTGGATTTGGAGTATGGCTTGCCTATTCAGGTTCGCGACGCCGCTTTGAAAATCAAGGACGATTTGCCACGTTCGGATGTAAATAAGGAGTACTATGTGCAAAACATAGACAACGAAATTGGAAAGATCGACCCGACGACGCCGGCCGGCGCGGTCGGCAAGTCCGCCGCGGCTAGCGATCTGCTGATGAAACTGGCCAGGACCAGTCCGTATTACAAGAGGAACAGGCCGCACATTTGTTCGTTTTGGGTAAAGGGCGAGTGCAAGAGAGGCGAGGAATGTCCTTATCGGCACGAGAAGCCAACGGATCCCGACGACCCGTTGGCAGATCAGAACATAAAGGATCGCTATTACGGAGTCAACGATCCGGTGGCGGATAAGCTGATGCGCAGGGCAGCGGCCATGCCTAAGCTGGACCCGCCGGAGGACAAGTCGATCACGACGTTGTACATCGGCAATCTGGGCGACGTGCTAACGGAGAAACAGCTGCGCGATCATTTCTACCAATACGGCGAAATCCGCTCGGTGACGATGGTGCCGCGTCAGCAGTGCGCCTTCATCCAATACACGCAGAGAAGCGCTGCCGAGGCGGCAGCCGAAAGGACGTTCAACAAGCTGATATTAGGTGGGAGACGGCTCACCATAAAGTGGGGCCGTTCGCAGGGAAGGCAGACCGTGTCTGCGGCGGAAGCGACGAGGGAGATCCTCGAGCCTGTTCCAGGACTACCTGGCGCGTTGCCGCCACCGCCGGAAAGCATGGGCAACAACTTCTTCAATCTGCAACCCACCCCCGGCGGCATGATACCGCCAATGATGATCCCACCGCCACCGGTCGCCCCTCAGTTTATGTTCCCGCCGCAAATGGCGACTGTGGCCGCCGCCGCCGCTGCCGCCGCCGCGGCCGCGACCCCGATCTTCCCTCCGGGAACGACCCCCATTCATTATCCGAGCCAAGATCCGTCCAGGATGGGTGCGTCGCAGGGTGTGGGCAAACCTTGGCCGGAGGAGTAATAGTAGTAGTAATAACAACAATAATAATAATAATAATAATAATAATAATAATAATGCTATGTGAATTTTTTATCTACTTGTAACGGCGTAACAATTAACATTACTCGAGGCGGAAATATATCATTTGTCTTTCGCCGTTAGCTCTCGTGTTATTGATTCTCTTTCATCTATTTTATATCATACACATTATTTGATCGAATATCCAACGAAAACGTTTGCGTCGCGCGTTATGCGAAAAAGTATCACCGTCCACTGCTTCTCCACGTCCATTTCTGTCACGTCATTGCTGCGTTGTGTTGTGTGTCTGTAGGTATGACAACACACAATATTGATTTCCAGTAATTTCCACGAGCCACGACCACGAGTTTAAGTCCGCTACGATCTACAACGTCGCGCGGTCGTCTTGTTGTGTCTCATTTAGCTGACGACGCACAGAATGTGGCAAGACAACGAAGTCAAATTTGACATTTCTCATTCGTAATTATAAAATTTAATTATTTTCAAACTGTCGAACTTCCGCCTTTCAGACTATGAGTTTCGTTTTCCATCTTCGTTCGTCGAGTGGAGCGGAGAACGGAGAACGGAGAACGCGGAGCGCGGAGCAGTGAGCACACTCGACGAACGAAGCAAAGCGATCGAATTTGGCCAAACGCCAACCGCGACTAAAGTGTAGGTATAGTATTTGAGAGGAAATCGTCTTTTTCTTACATGGCAGTAATATGCAGTTACGACCTGGTGAACTTACCGTTGACAAACTTGACATGATGGAAGATACGAAGGGCAATGCCGGGGATCTAGGAAGATTGATTGTCACCAACTTGAGGGTCATATGGCATTCTTTATCCCTGCCACGAATCAACTTGAGTATGAAATGAGATTAGAGCACACATTGATGCGTATATAATATAATAGAATACACACATGTACAACATGTACTTGTAACTTGTAAATTGGAAATACATGTATAATTTTTTAGTCATTCTCTGTCTAGTTGTAGTAATTTCGAAACATTTCGAAACAGTTCAAAGAACCGAGAGAGACGCACCTAACGATTTTATTACATTTATATATAGGCATAGGATACAATACATTTATCGCAGTGAATACGAAAATTCTTCATACGGTGAGAATGAGAATCATATTTTTAATTTTACTTTAGCGGTAGGTCTTAGGATGTATGTACAATGCAATAAAATGATATGATGGGTACGTTATACTTACAACCGTATTACCTAATATTAATAAATGTTAGTTGCGATAGATGAAGGTAGAGAGCCTTTCCTTTTCAGATTCATGGCGCATATGTGCAAGCTCTTCACATATTGACCTCGTTTCGAAATTGTCGATATGAATTCATATTTACGAATCACGACGCCAAAAGTACGAGACATTACACTTCGGTCATAGGTGTTTACAGGTATACCCCGATAATACCGGTCGCGTTCCTTCGACAATAATATAGTAATCACACACACGATTATATTGATGTAAACGATATGGTAATCGCTTCTGCGAGGCATCCGTTACAGAGCTTACGTGTCATCAAAAATCTACAGAGAAATTAAACTAAGAAGCGGTATTATACGTGAAAATCGACTGGTTTTATTACCTCAAGAAAAAGTGCACTCTTCCGTGCAGGACGTTTGGAATTTATCCATCGAGCAGGTCTCTATATAGTCTCTATAGCCAACACCTTGAATTTCTAATCGTCGTCATTATAAGAGGGGAAGGCGACGTAGTTGTGAGGTCATAGGTCATAGGGCAAAACTATATCTTTATATCCCTTTCTTTCCCTTACTCGATCAACGTATTCGAATGACGAATCTCTTCTCTTTTTACTCCTTTCCTCCATGTACTTGTCTCCAGATTTATATGATTACTTCATTTTGATCGACGCTCGATCATCTTTTTCTCTTTTTAAACAAGCTCTCTCTCCTTAAATTTTACTTGATTACTTTGGTTCTCTTCATCTTTTTCAATTGTACTTACATGGACTTTATTGTTTTATAATTTTTATCAACATTTTGCAGTTGCGATGTAGGGGGGGGGGGGTGTAGAAGAGAAGTAGGAGAGAAATTTTCATCATTTTTTTTTCAACTAATGTAACTTTTCCCTGTCAAAATTTTGTTATATTTTGTTACGTATATCATTATAATCTTTTTAAGACATGTTCGTTTTTAAGGGGAATATTGGAACTTTTATTACAACTAACATACGTTTGGTATGGTATGCGGATGTGAATCATCAGTTTAACGTATCGATTCCTTATCTTACAATCGGAAATGTGAGTAGGTGTATTAATTACACGCTATGTGAATATGCATATTATAAATGATGACAAATCGTTGGATCGTTGGATCGCCGAAACACTTGTGTGTGTGTGTGTGTGTGTGTGTGTATATATATTAAAATTTATACTTTATGCACAAGATATAATTAAAAATATGCCGGAATAAATAAAAAAATTCACGAGAATGCCATGAGAAACTGTGTGTGTGCCACATGAATGAATTTTTTGTAGATTACTATAAGAACATCGAAATTTGGACCAACTTTAGTAATTTTAAGTACAGAGGCCAGCGGAGGATACGTCTTAGGTTTTCGCGTCAATCCCTTGCAGCAGCTTCATATTACCCATAAAGAAGTATCGATACTCCGTTCGGAATTTGAAAAATTTCCCATTTTTGGTGTGGAATATACGTTTGAACATCAGGTACCTTGTAACACCACATAGTTAATGTATGTACATACATTTCATCACAATGTCGCGCAGTCTGAATTCAAGTTTAGTCAAAAGTAAACGAGTCAAATTTTTGACCGTTACTTCCTCTCCTTGCTCGCACCATAATCTGATTATGGCTACATTTTAATTGTGTCTTAAATTTAAAGCTGAGTTGTCAATAAATTTCTTCTAATACAATAGCGATCATCAGTATCATTACCATTACAGGCACCTTCGCAAGAGGAGATTAATGTAGACCATTTCACTGAGATACAAGATAATCAAGCTGAAATATCGAATGTATTTGGCTATTATTTCTCTGAGGGGGAAACAGGTCAAAGGAAGCCAAATTTTTCGATTCACTTGGGACTCGCGGCGGAGGAGCCAAGAGAAGGCAGCACATTGCAGAGTTTATGGGAACTTGTACCATCGTGCGCTAATTGAGCTAATCTACACAATAATGTAAATTATTTTAAAAATTTCAAGTTTCTCCATATCGATGCTACCGAAAACTCATGAATGAAATTTATATGTGCTGAACAGTGCTTTCTTATCATCTTATGGGGGATAAAAATAAATCCGTTTTATACAAAGAGATATAACATGATATATTATTAACTACATCTTGTAAGAATCTTGAAATATAATAATTCTTGTTCAAGTTTTTCGCATTTCTTAACAACATATCCACAATGCCTGGCAAATAAGATTCTATTTCGCCCTTGATCTTGTCAAGACGCTTTGGCTTGATAGATTATTATACAACAAAAGTGCTTCGAGACCGAGTCGGTGAAAGAAGAAAATAAATAATTAAAATTGAAATAACAGTGTGACAGATTATAATACCACTGTATATACGTAATAGCCACTGTTAATACGTAATCCTTTCTGTGTGTGTGTGTGTGTGTCTCTTGCAAAATTTAGCTTGGTCTACAATTTAAAGCTGGTGTTATCGGCTGATCATGCTGGTCCTCACTGTCCTCGTCGCTAAATTCGTGCTGGGGAACGGGAAATCTGTATCCCATGTTCATGAGCATTAATTCAAATGGATCACTGTTCATGCGTATTTGATTGGCTGACGCGGCGTCATCTAGATTCTGAATTTCTCTTTCATTCACGCTACCATCCTGCAATATACAATAACGTGTATATGTATATATATATATACATATATATATTTCTGTGTGTGTGTGTGTGTGTGTGTTTGTGTGTGTGTGTGTGTGTGTCAAAATTAAGATCAAGTTGATAGAAATTGCAATATTTTTTGCATGTTGCACGAAAATGTACCAGAGAGGTTGCCAAAAGTCTGGAATCGTTCTGGAATCGTAACAAAAAGCATCTTCGCATTTCATACATTTTCGTCAATTGTATAAGTTTATGCATAAATTTATCTTTAATAATTCAACAGTTACTTAACAATAAACTGATTGCCAAGGAAAAAAAATAATTTATTATATATAGAAATCTTTTTTCCTTTTAGCATATATGTAGAATTGCTGCGGTTTGTTTATTAAATTTAAAAACATTTTTTTGTTAACTTAAAACCATTTGATCAAGATTAAGAACAAGATATAGCTTATATAGAAACTTCTAAATTCCAACTTTTTGAAGTGTTATATCTTTTAAACTATCGATTGAAATAAAAATAAGCTTTCGATTATAGACAGGTTTTATCTCTCCTCCCCCCCCCCCCCCCACCCCACCCTTCTTCCCTCTTTTCTCCTCGCTCAGCTCTTTTATTTTTGTTGAAATAGATTATTTGAATAATCATAAAAATAGGTAGGTCAACTAATTAAGCAGTAAAATTATATTAGATTATAACAATATGATTGCGCGTATATACAAGTATATTTACTGCATGTGCAATGATTAAAGGAAGAAAAAAAAAAAAAAAAAAATCAAAAGATATGATTTACCTCTGGCCATGGACTCCACAATCTGATCACTGGATCAATGCCGCTGGTAGCTAACAAGCACATGGATGGGTGTGGTTGTAAGCAATTAACGATTCTTTCATCTCCTCGCAACACGCGTACGATATTGGTAGTATTACGATCCCAAATAAAAAAGGAACCATCATCCGATCCAGCCACTATATATTGACCATTGCTTGAAAAGAAAGTTATAACGTTACATTAACACAATTAACAAAAGATAAACTTTATGCAAATATGTAATGTAGATTTCAGAAATTGAATTAACCGTTAGTTACTATAATTATATTGCTGTTTACAAATTTGCTTACTTTCCAAAGAAATTTGCTTCCTTTATGTCGGTCGTAGTATTACAATGACCACAAAATCTCATTTTGTAGTCGATTGTATTCCGTCTCCATTCTTGCTCATACTCTGATAACGGAAGAAATGTCTGCCTGGTTTGCGTGATATCTTTACCTAACGGATAATACGTGAAAATTAAATCATTTCCAAGTATTAGCAACAAGATATTTATCAGAGACTAAATGTCACATAAATTTTTATGATTTAATTAAGTAAATAACCGGCGATAACTCTACCCAAAAGCAAAGGCATTATCGATTTCAATTATGTAAACTATTATAAACATTTGGATAGAGTTCGTTTGGAGAGACGGTGCAATATCATCTTTGTGATATATAAATAAACATAAAATATTGTCTGAATAACAATAAACCATAAGATTAATAGAGTATTATAGACTAATTGTCCAAATATTAACTGTTAAAATATTGATTATCGTTCCCACAAGACCATTTAAATCTTATCGGTGGTATTAACGCGAATGTATGTATATGTATACATTTTTAATTTTTACAGTATTTTTATTTTTATATAGAAAGAATAAAATTAAAATATAGTTTTACCGGCATCGACAGCTTCTTTTATGTCCATCTTCAATGCTCTACATGCTGAATTAGACGCATATTCTGGAAATTTTTGTTGAAAATTCTTGAGCACCTTATCAGCCTCGATCGATCGATTTAAATCAAACAAGCAACGTGCCAATCTATACAAACGTGTAAATAAAATGTGTATTACATTAATGGATTTCAATAATACGTCAATAATATTTGTCCATTTAAATGTAAAAGGTTAAATTGAAGAGTTGAGAATATTAATATATATACTAATGTGCTAAGCTACTTGAAAATACAAATACAAATATAAAGATGCAAGTTTTCATATAAACTGTAGTTGAAATTGTAAAGATACGAAGAATTTCACATATGACCTATCTCGTGTCGCGATTGAACATTCACTCAAATTCTTCAATTATAACCGTTAGTGCATATTGGTTTTACCTAAAATGAGCTTTCACGTGTTCTGGATCGAGAAGCAATGTTGTCTCGCAATCTCGTAAAGCAGCGTAAATATCGCCATCCCTAGGAATATCACAATTACGCACACTTATATATATGTGAATACATGATTTTATAATTATTTATCTTATACATACTGTATCAGCGAGAATAGTTACCAAGCGCGTTTCATATAAGCAGCTGCTCGATTAGCAAACAATACCGCTGCCGTTGGACAGTTTGAGATCGCTTTATTGTACAAATTAATCGCTAGTGAATATTTCTGCTGCTCAAAACCCTCGTTTGCCTGTTGACCAAAGAAAGCATCGTGTTAAATGTACCGTTATAAATTCAAACTTGTTTAAAAATCTGCTCAATACTCTGTGTAACTTTTATAAGGTATCTCTGATCTCTCTCTCTCTCTCTCTCTCTCTCTCTCTCTCTCTCTCTCTCTCTCTCTCTCTCTCTCTCTCGTTTTTTTACCATTGAAATATTTAAATACAACAATCGAAATATACTACAAAAAGATATTGCAAAATATGAAACCTACAAGTAGAAAAATCATAAAATGGATAAAAAAATGTTTGGGTGGAGTTGTTATTTTTCATGTATATATATTAAACAAAAAATTATAGTGTTTTTAACATATATAAAGAAGTATGTTTCGCATCAAGACACTTTACATATATATATATATATATATATATATATATATATATATATATATAAACAAAAAGTGTCTAGTACAGACTTACTAGGCGCTTTATTTCTTCAACATGCGGTGGCAATATCTTTACATTTTTGTCTACGAAATCTCCCGAGTCATCTACGTCGTTCTGTTTCACGTAACACTCGTCAAGTTTTTGATCTCGCTCAAACGATCCTATTAAGAGGGAGGTATTAATTAGCCATATATGCAACAGTAATTTTTTTACTTGCATGACACGCACAACAGAAGCAATGCCAATTACCTGGATATTTCCATGATGAACCGAAAAATGTTTTCAAACTGTTCGGATCGTTGATGTCGAACAGGTAAATCTGTTCTCCACCCATATTCACAAGTAGCTCATTTCCATCGTCACTGAATGTCAAATAGGTGGTCGTAATGCTCCTGGTACCGTCACGAGAGCGGAGATGACCTGTTTGACATTAGACCGATCAACTGTTTAAGTTAAAGTGACGGTGTAATATTTAGGGGAAAAAGGAAAATATCGGGATAAAAGGAGCGCATCTCTGCTCTATCTCTGTAGGAAACAAACCCGCGATAAAGTACTGCGCGCTACCCAGCGGAATATTATCATCCGGATCACCTTTGCCTGCTCGATATGTGCTGATATTTGCCCCATTCGAATTATCATGTATAGAGGGAGATGGCGGAACCTATGATTTCAAAAGTGTCATGTTATAATAATTGTGAAACTTGGTGGTGCATCTTGAGATCAAGAATAAATTGAAAATTGAATTGACCTGCGAGAGTTTTATCATTCGTCGATCATACATCCGAATGTAAGCGTCGTTAGCGCCGATGGCTATCAGTTCGGGTCTCCTCGGGTTTACAGCGATGCATTTGCCCTCTGCGTAACAACCCGTATGGTATACCAGATTCACAAGTACGTTGTGATCATTACTCTTGCATACGTGTGGTGTACGAATGTCATATTGCAAAAAGAGACCATCCTCGCCCGCGCTCCAAAATAAAAATGGTATACTGGGAGCGGTAGCGATACGCTTAATACGCTGTTTGTGGCATTTACATGTGAATATCGGTTCGGAGAGCCTGAGATCGTGCACCCGAATCCTGCAATCCGCCGCACCTGACACCAGTACACTGTCATTTGATTTTGGCATAAACTAAAAGCAAATATGAATAATGTCAATTAAAAAAAGATCTCGCGAGAAGTCTTGAAAATAATATACTTTATGCTGTGTGTGAATTATGCTAGAATAATTTTGCAAAAACACAATAATTTTGTTTCTCGAGTCTAGAAAAGTCTATATTATATCGTTTGCAACAACGTATACGCAAGCTTCGGACATTATTCGGACATCCAATTCATAATTTTGCCTACAAGATGTATTAATGTTACTTCATATAAAGTTATACGTCAACAACAATGTTGCGGAAGGAATAGATTATACGATATTATATAATTCACCTTTACGGAGAAAATATTTCCACGATGGCCCGAATGAAGTACCAATTTTTTTTCATAACGAAAAGGGTCCCACAATATAATGTCTTTGTCATCCGATGCCGATGCGAGGACTCTGTACAAATAAGATATCGCGCAATAATCAATTAAATAAATCATTGTCTCGAAGCCAAGAATGTAAATCGGCACAACATCGATTTACGGTACATACTGTCCACTTTCATTCCATTCTAAACAATTGACGCATCCCGAATGACCATTCAATTCCTTTTCCAAACCAAGACGTGATATTAAGTTTTCAGTAACATGCAGCTTTTGTAGAATTGTATGTGTCACTGAATCCTATATTAATTAAATACGTATAATACAATACATATACAGTCATTAAATACATTACAAACAACAGTGTACTGAAATATCACTTTGAGAACAACTTACTTGTATCTCTCTTTGACGTACTAAATCCAGGACTCTACAGTCCTTCTTCTGGATACTAGGAAACATTTTAATGGAAAATATTCCGTTTATTTATATGTGTGTATTGTGTGGCACAATTTAAATTAATATCCCCTGAAATATAGGGAAAAATGTATAATTAAAAGAGAAGAACTGTCAACTGTGTTGGAACAAAATCATTGAAAGACATGTTTATTAGTAGGAGAGAGTGAATATTAGTCGAAAATTAGTTGAAAGATATATTTTGTCTCAATGTACAAAATGTACGAGTCCAAAAGTCTCTTTTTCTTTGTCACAGCTACTTGAGAAATGTCGGCATACATTAACTAATAAAATCGTAGTTTGATCTGATTATCATCATTGACAAATGCATCTAGCCCGACTGCCACTTAGCAAGCCGTTATGCAGAATGACTTTATATAAATAATCTCTTTTTTGTTTTCATATAATATTACAAGTTTACTCTAATATATTCAGACAAGGAGACATACAACAGAATCCTAATGTTGGATCTCTTGTTAGTGTCGCCAAAATTCTCGTTTGTAGAAAAATCACGAGCTTTCACTTTACTTAATGTCTCGATAATGCATCGTTGTTGTTGTTGTTGTTGGTTGTTGTAACTGGCAATAAAATCGTAACTGTTAAATAAAACCTGAATTATACGAAACAAAAAGTACATACGTACAAACATACTAATATATAAAATAATTGCCACTGTAACAGCGGTTATATCCAAATGAGATTTCAACATTTATATAAATATACTCGAAAGTATATAAAAATGCAAGTTGGACTTACTCGTTCATTTAAAGCTCTTTGCGGATAAATTTTGCACCACAGATCGATTCGTACATTTTATCCGATTATTTGTTCCTCGCATGATTAAATGCACAATATAAGGTGAAGGGCATAAGAAGCTATAAAGCCTTACTTTTCGTTGGAATATGGATATAAAATACTCTAGAAAGTATAATAAAAGGAGATGATGGAAGAGGCAGAGGGAAGAAGGAGAAAGGAGAGGGGGGAGAGGGAGAGGGAGAGGGAGAGCGCGCGTATGTTCATACACTTTTCGCGTACGTATGTATGTGCATACATACACTCGGTATATACGTGTTAGAAACAACGCAGTAGCCAATGGCCGCGTTCAGCAGACACAACTGTTGAGTTCGTCTTATCAACACTCTGCGTTGATTGATTGGTTCTAAAAGTAAGAGCCAATCACGTTCGACTGCTACTCAGCGGCTTGGTCTGCTGAACGCGACCAATCATCTCCCGCAACGTATTGTTATTTCCAGAAAAACAAAAGTCTGATTGGCCATTGCAACAGTAATGCGTTATTCCCTAGCATGTTATCGCGTTCTATGGCTGGGTTCGTCCGACAGGTCCGACTATCATATATGCGACGAGCTCCGGTAAATGCTGCGGTGACCAATCAGGAGCCAGGCGCAGGTCGGGCTCCGGCATAATGGCTTCTGCCCACAGGACGCGGAAACGCTTGCCGCGCGCGGCAAGAAGCGACGCGGTAGCCAATAAACTTTTGGTTCTTACGGAAAAGCGACACGTTGATTGGCTACCGTACAAGAACCAGATGTTAAGGCTATCCACACCGGTCCATACTTATATCAAACGGAATGGAACCAACGGAATTAAAACGGAATTACTCTGATTGGTTAATCTCTCATGCATGCTATTGCGCGATATGTAATACAAGAGGAAATATCAAAATGGAAAAATTTAATAAGATATGACCGATATGACAGATGCAGCGTTAAGTGGCTTGTATTATTATAACAAGATAATTATTTAAAAAATGAGTCATGTTTTAGATTACACGCTAACATTTTTCTACAAATTTTTACCTTTATAATAATAATAATAAATAATAAAATTAAAAAAATTTATGTAAATATTTAGGTTTTTATTCGTATTCGTAACCATCATCGCAAAATTCACCCTCGGATGTTGCATGAGACTCGAGCATCTGTCCAAGTGACATTTCCGTAGCATCAGATTCTTCTTCATCGAGGTAATCGTCATTTTCATATACTGCAATAAAAATGGATAAATAATTAAGTCTATGCAGGACATTTAGTACTACTATGACAATCCATGATAAGATAAAGATAGTCTGAAGAAAGATAAAGATTACACAACCGATTTCAGACGTGTCCACTATAGGTGTATCCGTTTCCATCGAATTGATTTCTTTCTTCGTGAATTCCTCATCTTCTTTTCTAGGTGTCTTATCATCTAATGTTTTATCCAATGTTTTCTTTAGTTGTTGAGTATTTGGCTTGATGGAACGGTATTTTTTCGTTAACAAAGCCTCTGCTGACTTTAGTGTAGAATTAACCGTTATCCTAATTGTACGAAAAAGAAAAGAAAAATTATCGTGTACTTGGCAATCGATTTTACCATAAATTGTAAAATAATCTGTACTAACGGTTTCTTAAAACTTAGCGTGTCCAACTCCGACGTGTTCGTGATAGGTAACTCTTGATTATTTTGTTGATTGTTTAGATTTTTCAACACTTCGTAATTAATCTTGGAGGATATCTTCTTTTCCTGCAGCATTTTTTCGATTGCTTCGCCTAATGGAGAGAAGAATGGAAGAGGACTTGATAAATTATAAATATGTCAATAAAAAAATATATAGATGAGACAGAGGGGGGAGAGGGGGGAGGGAGGAGGGAGGAGGGAGGAGGGAGGAGGGAAGAGGGAGGAGGGAGGAGGGAGGAGGGAGGAGGGAGGAGGGAGGAGAGGGGGAGAGAGAGAGAGAGAGAGAGAGAGAGAGAGAGAGAGAGAGAGAGAGAGAGAGAGAGAGAGAGAGAGAGAGAGAGAGAGAGAGAGAGAGAGAGAGAGAGAGAGAGAGAGAGAGAGAGAGAGAGAGAGAGAGAGATATCAACTTACCCGCAGTATTCGCGGGAGTTTTATGTTTTTTCGAGGTCGTTCTTCTTCTCTTCTTTTCAGGTTTACCTTCTTCTTTTTCCTTTAAACGTTTTTCTTCCTTTTCTTTTTGTTGAACAAGATAATCAGCATTTATTTTATTCCAAAGGGCAGATTTAGATTGCGATTCCTTTTCCGAAAGAATATAGCTGTCTAATTCATCATCATCGATATCATTCGTATAGATTTCCGAAGAAGCCTGAAAACAAACTTTCTTTATCATCTTGAGATGTAACATGTGATTTAATACGCGTGATACTCCTTTATGTAATAATGTCGTAAATTAATAATAATAATAAAGTTAAAAAAGCGGGCTACACACACACACACACACACACACACACACGCACACACATGCGCGTATAACAATTCTAGGCTTTCAAATGAATAGCACGATGAGGTGTGTATTCTGAAAAATGTAACATTTTCAAAAAATCTGAATACACCACAAATAGAAAGAATAACCTTTGAAATCACACACACGAGACTTTATAAACATTTAAAAAATTTTTTGTATTACAGTTTCAACACGATATAGAATATTAGAAACAATATTAGAGATACAAATGTCAATTTTCTTCAGGGAATTTTTTCATCCCTTCAACACGTTCGCCGTTACTATAGTCGTAGTCGCCAGTGATCAACACCGAACTTTTCATTTATACCGCACCAATCTCCGATATTTTTGCCAGCAATTAATATGAGTGTAATACTATTGCGTACATTTGCGTAAGAATTGTTTATTAATAAAGTAGAAAAACATATGACAGTTTAGTTAAAGTGCACTGGTAAGTAAATAAATATTTATGCACATTATTATAATATTATAATTTAATTTGATATCTTATGGTTTTTTTTCGTTATTCTCGCAAAATAACATATTTTGCACGAACCGGAAAATCAGGTAAATTCCCTTGGCGGCGAATATGTTAACATGCTTAAGAAGAAAATCCTTTTCTAAAAAAGGCATGGATAATTATAAAAAAGAGATGTGTTTTTGATTTTAATCTATCCAATGTTCGTCGTTTCCTTGTAATGTATCTCTAATGAAATATTGCTTTACAGTTGGAATCGTAATTTATAATTCCACTCAACGAGAATAAAAAGGATAATTCTTACATTTTCGAAATTACTATCTTTCTCCTTGGGTTCGTTCGAATGACCGTTCGCAGACATCATGGATGCTATATCCGGACCTGCATGCGATGCATAAAAAAAATTACAAATATGTTAATAATAAAATATAAAGTGATATAATTATTTATATAGACACATATGCTTACCTAACCCAGTTATAAGTGAACTATTATTTTCATCTAAAACAGCATCTCCAACTTTCTCATCAGGATCATCAATATTGTTCTCAACATATTGTTGGATTATATCCAAGTTACTTTCCCGAATAAATCTATCTGCGTCCTCGCTCTCTATAAAAGATGCTGCAAAAGATGTACCGTAAAACAATTACTAATACAATAGTATATATAAACAGGGTGAATGTAGTATAAATTAACTGTCGGAAATATATTCGAAAGTAATGGTTATTGAGATACAATTCAGTATCAAAATTGTTCCGTTTTGAGGTGGATAGGATTTTGTAGTCTTGTAAAATCTCGTAAAATCACTTTTTGATAATTATATATTTAAAGTACTACTACTACTATTAAAAATGATGAGAGAAATCAATTGACGATTCTATTCCTTGTAGGCGTACACAGATCAATGGAATTACAATGTACAATTGTACCTGGTATTTACTAGTTGGTTTTTTTTGTTTTTGACGTAGAACTACGTCTTTCTCCGCGGAAGGGGGGGGGGGGATCCACGGATGCAACGATGCAACGCGACGATGCAACGAAAACATGTCACACTTTGAACGTTTATATCTTCGAAACTAATAATCGTAGAATAATGATCAACATCTCATTTTAAAGCTTAAGAAGTCCCATTTGTGATAAAACAAGTCGGAACCCTCCATTTCTTATCTCTTCGAAATTTCTTATAGAGAAAAATTTAGGAGTTAAAAAATAAACGGGCACAGAGTAACAACTGTGCCGCAAGCAACAACGTAGAACTACGTCAACTGTCACTATTTCATGTTAAAGTATTCAGCGAAGGAAAGTAGACGCGTAGGGCTACGTCAACTGTCTTTGGCTGAATAATAGTGACAGTTGACGTAGCCCTACGTCTACTTTCCTTCGCTGAATACTTTAACATGTTTTTTAAATATTAATCGATTCCTCTCTCGTCATTATACATATGTATAAGTGTTAAAATATTAAAACGAAATTATCAAAAAGTGTATCGAAATATATTAGGTATATTTAGATATTTCACATATTTTACGTTCGAAGAAATCGAAATATAATTTGAAATATCTCGTAAAGTATATGCCCTATCCTTTCCTTCCGTGAATTATCCTATATATTTCAAGTTTTGGTTCAGATGATTTAAAAGTTTTTAGATATATAAATTTATCTCTTGTAGGTCTAAATAAATCAGTTGTTCTTTTTGTGTTTATTGTTATTAAATAATGTATGTTATAAAACACCAAAATTACCATCTTTCCGTTTTCTTCCTTTCCCTATTCTATAATCTTCTAATTGTCTATCAATTTCCGTTTGCAGCTCACTTATTTCCATATGTATGTTTTCCAACTAGAAAGAGAAGTATCATTAGAATGTAAAAGTATCATATATAAAATATTATACAAGATAATTCGACTTTAAGACTTTCAAGCAGAAAATATTACAATTTAAGAAAAGAGATTCTTACTCTTTGTAAACGATCCTTATCCTTTTTACGGGCTGCTTTAAATGCTGGAGGATCCTGTTCTTCCTCCAAATCCACTGTCATAAATTCATCTAATGTCAACCCACTAGATGGTGTATCGCCAAATTCTATCAATCTATAAATGAAAGAAGAGAGAGGAAGACATGTCCGTCATATGCATGATGCTATTACAGAAATATTAAATGTAGATATAAATGGATATCGCGGCGAAACTTCCGAAAACGTCCATGCTCAGATTTAGGTCAAACTTTGTTGAATAGGTTCCTTTTAGATGATAAAAAAAGACGTGTACCAAAAGGATTTTTTGCGACTCTAAAGTTTAGCAACTTTTCAAATATTTTTTCACATCTTTTTCTCATGTCCTATGTATTATTGTACAGTCATTTTAAATGCGTATCCGAGAAACACGTTTGCATACAGCTCTTGTCGTGAGAGCGAACCAACTCGGTATATTATTATACAAACCAAAACAGCTCTCAAGTAATGTAAACAACCGCATAAAGTCATACCCGTCAAAGTCATAACGTAAACATCATTGGCGAAACCTGGAGAAAATCAGAAACGTTGTATTGCGCCCATGTGGCACTTCGTTTCGCGTAGAAAGTGTGGTGCGTGGAGGCAGCAAGTTAAAAATGTTAAAAAAGTTGCTGAACTTTGGAGTCGCATTGAATCCTTTTGGTGTGTCTTTTTCATCTAAAAGAAACCTATTCACCAAAGTTTCACCTAAATCGGAGAGTGGATGTTTTGCGGAAGAACTTGCTTGGATATCTCTAGAAGATATATGTCTTACCTTTTACGTAGGGTCGATTCGTGTACCTTGACAATTTTTATAATGTCAGCAGTCGATCTACTGAATTCATGTATTCGCGCAGCTATTAATAGTGCTGTTGCAGAGAAAATACAAATGTGTATATATATATATATATATATATATACATATGTGTGTAAATAATAAAAACATTGTCATATTGATAAAATGTTTACTATTGCACATACCTGCGCCACACAGGCCTGATGGTCTACGACCACTATGAATACTATCCCTTTTCATTCTTTGAACGATTCTTAAAGCCGTATTGGATACGGCGTGAGTTTTATCACCAAATTCAAGCTTGTGCGCAAACCTCATGATGTATAAACAAGGATCTAAACGAGACAGGTAAAGAAATAAATTTATATGTGTTGTGAAGAATATACATATATAATCTCTATTTCATCCTAGATATTAAATGAAAAGCTTATATTTTAAGTATTTTATTGTCTCATTCAAATGATTAATATGTCGCATTTACGTATGTATGTACATAGCGGAAAAATAAAAACACTCTTATTATATAAATCGACCCCAAGCTATCGATCATCAAGCCTATTACTTGGAACTTGATCCGTTCACTCGTTATTGAGATCTCAAAATCTCGGGTACTCGTCGCGTCGCGTAAAAGAGTCACGGGTCACGGTGCGGTCTTGCTCCGCGGACCGCGCGTACTTGGCGCGAGACACTAATACCGTCAACCGTGTCTCTTGATATACGAAAAGGTAATGTCGATGTTTCGAAATATCATTGTTTATTTATATTATTGATGTATCGATGGTACGTCGCTCTCTCTTTTTCTTCTTCTTGAATATTATACTATAAACTCTTACACGAATAAGTTGGAATATAAGATTGGAAAAAAAAAAAAAAAAAAAAAAAAAAAAAAAAAAACATTGGGAGTACAAGCAATAGACTCAAATAATAACTATATTGTTAAGAAACTTTTGTTCGACATTTGCGCGCTCACAGCGGCAGATGCGTCGATTCCGCTGGGCGCTTTATTCCGTTTCTTATTCGGGCGCGAGGATCAATTCTCCTCAGAACCTCTTTCTTTTAAGCACAGAATATTTATACATATCTAAAAATTATTTTATACCTTAAAATGTGTAGGAAATTATATCTTTTTTTCACTTAAAAGAAAAAAAATCGATATTTCAGTTTTTCTATTATAAGTCCCGGACGAATCATCGCGTTTCCCGGGGCTCCCCCTTCACCTTCTGAGAAAAACGCGCCGAGAAAGACACCCGCGGGGTTTTAGCCGGTAAAAATTCGGCACTCCCCTTGCCTCCCCCCGGAGGCAGGGGGGTCTTCCCCCTCTTTGAGGGGGCTACTGGGTAAACCGGGTTAGTCCCGGGATCCCAGTAGTAGAAGATTTCCCCGCGATAAAAAAAAAAAAAAAAAAAAAAGTTTTTCTATTATAACAATTGTACATGTATACGTATATACATATATACACATATATTTTAAATAGTCATTTTAAAGCGTATATCATTCCCAGTTTAAAATTATTGTTTTTAACATTTTAATACTTTCACTCTCGCGCTTTCCCACGCGACTTGACGTATCTATCATTTACTTACGGCATTTACGAAGACCAGACAATTAGAGTTCCTATTCCTATAATGAGAGTTTGGACACCCCGTTAACGATTCGTGATTGGTTCTTCGATCCGCCATATGTTTCAGCCAAGAAGAGCGGAAGATATAAAGACGTTTTTATAAGGATAAGTACTAAATAAGAGATTCAAGTATACATTACATTTATTTATTAATAAGGTTAGATAAAATTAATGTAGAAATATGTAATATATATTGAAATTAATGTTTGAATTATCTAACTTTTCCTTGTAATTTTAATAACAATGTAAAACCTAACCTAACCTTTGTTTATGCAGTTAAACATTTAATACAATTACAGTTGTTATTAATATAAGTATAAAATGCCTGGCTGCGCAGCACCCAACTGCTATAATTCATCAGAAAAAAAATTCAAAATGTGTACTTTTCCACTAAAAGACCCAAAAAGGTGTGCAGTTTGGGTTGAAAATATGAAACGGAAAAATTGGACACCAAACAAACATTCGATGCTATGTCAAGTAACAATTAAAATGGAATTCTTTATTTTTAGTCTATTTACATTATATAATAATAATTATATTCAATTTTTCATTAAAGGTTCACTTTGCACCAGAAGCTTGGGAACAAAATCGAGCTGATGGATTGTTAAAGCTTAAAAATAATGCTGTTCCGACATTATTTGCTACTTCTGATGGTAATATGCTTTTTCACGTATCAGTGGTTAAATAGAGATTAAAATAATCAATTTAAAATTATTTTGTTACCTAATTTGATTCTATCACATAAATTGAATTTGAAGCTATAAGCTCTAATTTTAGGAAAAAATTGCATTTTAACCATTTTCAAAGTATACAAGTGGATAAATGTTATGTTCTAATAAGTTACTTTTCAATTTCTTTTACTTAAACGTAAATTGACATTAATTTAAAAATTACTCTTGATATGTTATTTTGCAGGATTAGTACAACAGTTATTGCCTCAAATTACGATCCAAAATGAAACAAAAACACCTGATAAAGAATTGTTTTTATTTGAACAAAACGTAACTGAAAATAATGAAATTGATATTAATGATATTAGCAGTGAAGAGATAGTATCTGAAGATGAAAAAATGTTTATAATGCAGCAAAATAAACTGATAAACAATGAAAGTTTTAGTAATTTAAATGACAAAGAAAAGATGAAGTAAGTGATATGTTGAGTGTTATACAAAGGCTGAAGAACTTCGTAAAACAACAAAAAGGAAACTTCTTCAAGCAAAGCGTAAAATTAAACGTCTGGAAAAGGAAGTACAAAAAATGAAGAGATTTCCAAGTGCAATAAGGAAGCTTTTTTACGATGATCAGATAAAACTTTTGTGCGGATATTACAAAAAAGTTCCGGTTTGGTGCAATGAAACTTTACAGAAGGCATATAGATATAAATTCGCATGTGGCAGTTCTGGTTACGAAGAAATAGCTCGCGATTTACCCTTACCGTCATTACGAACGCTACGTAGACGACTTCAAAGCTTACAATTTGACAGCGGTATTTTAAACGAGGTTTTTGATTTTTTAGCTATTAAAGTGTCTCAGTTTCAAAGCGGATTAGATAAATTTTGTGGTATAATCTTAGATGAGATGAAGATCACTCCTGGTCACACATTCGATCACTCGACTAATACTTACCTAGGTCGTGCAACACTTCCTAATCAATTAAAACAATATGATACTGCTACGCATGCTTTAGTCATAATGTTAGGAGGTATTGGTAGCAGATGGAAGCAAGTAGTTGCGTATTACTTTACAAGTAGTTCGGTAGACACTTTACAGCTAAAAGAAATCATTGAAGAAATAATAAATAAGGCTGAAGCTATTGGCCTTCGTGTGCTCAGCGTGACGTCTGATATGGGGTCTATGAATATGGGTTTATGGAAGTTGTTCGGTATTAATGCCTCAAAATATGGAACAATTAATAATTCGTGTCCACATCCAGTTGATAATGAAAGACGGCTATATTTTATTCATGATGCAGCTCACGCTTTTAAAAATTTAAGTCAAGGATTGTTAAGAAATAAGTATATTACCATTCCCGATAACCTTGTTAGTTTATATCAGTTACCAACAAATGTTGTTGATGCTTCACATTTATTAACGTTACGTTCAGAACAAGAAAATACATTAGATTTTAGTTTAGCATTAGCTCCGAAATTACAGAAGCAATTGCTTGATACAAAAAATCATTTTTTAAAAATGAAAGTTAGCAGTGCGACACAAACGTGATAAGCCCTGTCGTAAGTTCAGCATTAGAATTATTATCCGAAGATACTAATAATCCTGATTTTGTAACAACAGCTTGGTTTATTAGTATTATGTCAAAATGGTTTAAAATCATGAGTGCTCGCAGCCTAAAATTAGCATTGGGAAAATTAAATGAAGAAAAATTAACAGAAACAATTTCCTTTTTAGAAGGAATTATTGAATTCGTATCATTAATGAAAGTTGGAGAAACTGGACATTGGAAACCTTTTCAAACTGGGATTATAATATCTACGAAATCCATAATTGAATTAACACATTATTTACTAAACTATGAAGATTTTAAATTTGTTTTAACATCCAGATTTATGCAAGATTGCCTTGAAAATTTATTTTCAATAATACGTTCAACACACACGCTATACCTAATGCAGTGCAATTTAAATATGATCTCAAGTTAGTTGTTATTTCACAATATATGAAAAATGTATCTCATAGTTCATACGAAGAAGATGATAGAGAGTTCTTCTCTGAATTTCTTGATGCAATGATGGAGAAAAATCGTCAAAATAAAAAAAAAGAAGAAAAGTGTTCAAAATATGCCAAATATATTAAATGATTTAGATTTAAACAGCTGTGCTGCGAATATAGAGTTTAATAACGCGACATTAAATTGTTTGTATTATATAGGAGGTAATATAATCACAAAAATTAAGAATAAGCATCAAACCTGTGATACGTGTATTAATGCTGTCGGATCAAAACAACAAAGAATATCTTCATATACGTATTTGACCCGAGCTAGGTGCTTTAATAATGAGTCATTATTTTTTATAAACGATGTTACTTTTAATTTTATAATTGAAATGGAAAAAATATTCAGAATTTATTATACTACAGTGAGTACATTATCGATAGATCTTAAAGACTTTTTTACTTATAAATTTCAATATTTGAACTGTGATTTATACCTACGTGCCATAATATAAAAGATAAAATTATTCAGCGATTTATTAGTTTTAGATTTAAAAAAATGTCTATGAGATTCACTGTTGATTATAAAGATACTTATGGCAGCAAAAGTGCTGCTATGCATGCACGAGTTAAATAAAGTTTTTATTATTTTAGATTTCATTAGTTTTCTTATTATACCTACTAATAAATTCAAAATATTACAAATCCTTATAAAAACGAGTACATCATCGTCAGCTAAGTATAGCTTTACATTTTATAAAAAAAAATAATATGGTTATTTCTATCGGTAGCAAAATAGTGCTTTTATGCCACAATTAACTAATAAATTATGACGTCAGTTAAATATATACGATTTATATCGTTATATTTAGATATATCCAATATATATTCCTATTTCATTTTATATTTTATTATATAATTTTGATGATTTATTGATACCTAATATTGATATAAAAATAAGAAAAAATATATTGCCGTATTATAGTTAATAAATAAAATATATTACATATTTTAATTATCAAAATTTTAAATAAATTATTGAAAATACAAAGTAATTTATATAAATATATAATCTATTCATGCGTCGTAGAATATTGTAATTTAGGCCGGTATTCATAGTCGGATCTTATATTTAAGATCGTCTTAAGTCTAGTCAAAGGCCGTCTTAAGACTCCGTTCAGCCAATGAAATGACCGTATTAGCAACTTAAGACATTACTTAAGACGGTCTTGAGTTTTATCTAGCGCGCCAATTCCCCTTCCACTATTTGGCAGTAAATGGCGGACGGTGTCCAAACTCTCATATTATAGGAACTCTACAGACAATAAGGATAGAGCGCTGCTCGAGACACCTTGACATGCTCTCTCTCTCTCTCTCTCTCTCTCTCTCTCTCTCTCTCTCTCTCTCTCTCTCTCCTCTCTCTCTCTCTCTCTCTCTCTCTCTCTCTCTCTCTCTCTCTCTCATATTGTTCGCCTATACCGTGGATTTCCATAGCAGCGCTCGTTCCAGTTTATATATATTTCAGTGGTATACCTATACTTACAAGGTGATTCGAAACAATCCTATTGTCCCGCAAATGTCAGATTACTGACTCGATTCTGAAACGTTTTTCTGTGGCAAAATTTTCGCCGAAGCTTACAGTTTTCGAGTTATAAAAGGAAATAGTTACCTTATATACAGGGAGGTATAAGACTATAAGGCAGGGGTGGCGCGACAGCTGATCGCAATAGAGCCAATAGAGGCGCCCCGTTGCTCGCTTCCGCGAGCCGATCATCTTTGCATCGACGCGATAAAAAATTCTCGATATACCATATGTTATTATCTCTGCAAGTAAGCGAATGCACGCTAACGGATTACATCCAGCATCCAGCGGACGGTGAATCGCGCCCGCGACGGTAAGAATTGCGCCGTCCCTGCCTACCTCCTGTACCCGCGCCCCGTAATAGGTTACCATTTCCTTTTACAACTCGAAAACTGTAAGCTTTGGCGAAAATTTTGCCGACAAAAAAAAATCGTCTCACAATCGAGAGTCAGGAATCTGATATTTGTGGGACAATAGAGTTGTTTTCGAATCCTGTATATTTCAGTGTGATCCTATCGACTATATTTTCTTATGTCTGCTATCGACCGACATGGTTGTGAGTTGTGATAACTGATAACGGTGGCGGGTGGCGCCGCGCCCGGTGGCGGCACCGCTCGACGCTCGACCAATGCACCAATGCAGCGCCCTTACCATACATACCATACGTATGTATGTACATGGGACATGGGATGGGGAAATGGCGGCCGCCTAGCCGACGGCGCACGATCTCCCGGAGTGACTCGGAGCTCGGAGCTCGGAGCTCGGAGTAGTTTTGTGACCCGCGCGCGCACAAGAGGAGATTACGACGGGAAGGGAAAGGCTGACGTGGGCTGAGCTGACGCCACCATTCGAACGTCGACGACGATGGCAATGTCGAATCTCTACTCGAAGATCTCTACCAAGCCAATGAAGCGTTTTCAGGACAACGTCGCGGTCAAACAGACCAATGCTTGGATGAACGGTGAGAGAGAGAGAGAGAGAGAGGGTGTGTGCGTGCGTGTGACAAAGCGCGGAGTGATGAAAGAGGGAAAGGAGGAGGAGGAGGAGGCGGAGAGGGAAGGGAAGAAAAGAGAAAGGGAGGGAGGGAGGGAGGGAGGGAGGGAGAGAGAGAGAGAGGACCTCTGCTTTCGTTCGATGTGTGCGATTAAAAAGTTTTAAACTTAATTTGAGTTTATTTTAGTTCACTCCTTTACCATTACGTTATGTTAATTTAATTGTCATATAATAAAGAAAAAAAATAAAATTGAATTTATCATCGATTCCATTTATATGTCATGCAATCGATTAAAGGCCATTCTACAATAGCGTAAACGTATAGTTGTAAGTAATGTAAGTGATTGTTGGCGTAGTTGTAAAGTAGTACTATCATTTGTAAAGCGTGTTGTGGAAGATGGTTAAATTTCATCTTTCACGACTACGAAGATGTAAAACGTAAGTAAAAGCTAATCAATCGAGTGCTATTATTCACGTGACCACGCCGTTATCATTCTTTTTGTCGAAATAGAAATATAAACGTGAACTGCATTTTGTACAACACTTACGACTACTACTACTACTACTCCTACAACCCTACACCTACGTTTACGCTATTGTAGAATAGCCTTAAGAGTTGAATAGAAAAGAGAAAAGATGTGTTCGATACATGTGCGCTGATTCTATTATTGAATGAAAAGCATCCATTAAAGGGGGAGAGTGTGAAATATCAATTTTTTACACAGTAAATTATTTTCTACATATTTCCATCTGTTTAAATGTCTAGGAAAAAGGTTCACAAGCGTATAATCACGGACTGAATGACTAGGAATGGATAATTGAAAAATAACTACAAGGATTTATTTTTAATTGTCATCTGATTGTCACTTAATTGGTAGCCTTGATTTGAAATAGATGAGGAAAAAGAGAGTAAATTCTCCAAGTATTCTCTTGTAAGCTTCTTGGGTCTTTTGACATTTGTGTGTGTTTTCCTGTTTTGAGACTTACCGAAACTCTACGATTTTTACCATTTTTGTTAAATCTCTTCAGAAATAAAGAATGATCTGATTCTTCCTTATAAGAAAACAATCATAATTTTATTAAAAGTTGCGTAACGAGAGAGTAAAGTTGCAAAAAACACTGATTTATTTCGAGCCACAATTAAAATTCAGAAAAAAATAACAATTACAACAATTACATGACAAGCAGAATAAAAGAAAGGCGAATCAATAAATATATTGACCCAGTAATGAGAAAAACGAACATAAGGATCGATAGATACCTAGTTTTATAATATAATTTCGCAATTACATTCTATTTCTCTCTTAATTTGCGGATCTCTCTGCGCGCTCCAGGCGCGAACGTGCTTCTCATACGACGAAACAAAGTGCGAAATTATATTTTCTCACTGTTTGTGCATTGCACTGTGTGCATCATCAACGTCAAGTGCAGACGGAGATGCGTGAATAAAAATTGAGTGATTTGCATTCTTCGATCATTTTGCACAGATCTGGACAAATCAAGAGATGCGTACTTGCAACAGTAAGTACGCATACATATACGTAACGTACGCACGCACATATTACATATATGTATGTGTATGGTACGTATAGGTATAGGTACTTTACGCATCTCGTTTACGCCTTTACGGCCTCACGCCGCGGCCGTCGCCAATGTCGCCAATCGCCTGATCGCCATCGCCATCGCCATCGCCATTCGCCATGGCCATGCAGTCCATGCACATCATTCACGCCAGTGTCGCGAAAAGGAGGTGCTCGACTTACTGTTTGACATCCGTACAATAATTAAAAATACGGAAATCAATGAGAAAGAGATTTGGTGAAAGTCAAGCGAAATAGCACGCTAAATTATCGCAACAGGAAGACCGAGATATCGCAACTTCTGGACGACATACTAAATAATGTATACTGACGGTAAACAATGCGATTTGTGTCCAAGATAACAGATGCCTTGTTTTCAAAATTTGCAGCCTTCATTTCAAAGCCCGTGGAGAAAGCCGTGGATGTGTCTGTGAAATGTGCGCAAAATACTCGGAAAATTTTGGAGTTGAAGAAACTCGAGATCTTTTTACATAACCTAACCTAATTCACCGCCGCGCCGTTTCTCCACACGCGCACACACATCAAGTTATTCAAGTTATTTCTGTTGAATTTTTCATATTACATTTTCAACACAATTTTGAGAAATTTAAATCTTTTAATGGATTTTTTGAAACGATGATTTGACAAGAGACGCATCAAGAAAAAATTATAGGATATATGTTAATGTTGTTAGTAATAAAATAAAGAGAATAGCGTTTACGCGAACGAAAATAAATAAACCAGACAGCCAAAAATTGATCTCTGCAGAAAAATTAAATTTTGCCGACGGAAAGATACAGATTTGATACAGGATCTGGCATGGGCGATGCCCAGATTGGCAGAAATATCTGCAGCAAAATTTGCCAGGAAAATATGGCTGACAGATTGTGATGATGGAAATCATGCAAACTTTTACATACTTGCTACATAATTTGATGCAGATTGTCGCCGGAGCGCGAAAGTGTGTCGATAGAATCTTTGCGTTCAACAGATTCTGCTCGATTTTAGCTGCTAATATAAAATAAATGTCGTTGGGGTTGGATTATGTCTAGCAGCAGGCGCTCTCTGCCGACACAAAATTTGGTTGATATCAAACAAAACGCTAGCACGTTGGGTGGTCTCTGGTCGACGTTGTTGCCATTTGCGGATAATTTGCTTACTCTGAGAATTAAACTCGATGCTTATTTTTAGAAAAATCCAAAAATCAAAACGTTACTTGTCTCACTGGAACTGATGGTTGATCAACACTTTTGTCTGTTGATTGAACAAGATTTGAATTGAATCGGCTTGAGAGAGAGAGAGAGAGAGAGAGAGAGAGAGAGAGAGAGAGAGAGAGAGAGAGAGAGAAACCTAAAAGTTTTATTCAGTTATTGTCAGTTTATTGCAAGTGTAATAATATTTTGAGATGTATCGCACAACCACTTGCCTTATTGGCGACACACACGCACACCCGCGCGCGCGCGTATATGTATATGTGGGCGATTTCCAAGTTTCCATCCTGATATTTCTCAATTTTAATAATATTTAATATATTTGATATGTGTATACCACTGTGTGTGTGTGTGTGTGTGTGTGACGTGATAGAAAGTTGTGACTTTTTTCTTTTAATTCTAGCGGAATCTCCAAGTAATACATCAGATTCACCACCATCGGTGAGTCCACTCTCCTCGTCTATCGTCTTACAACGCGAAGGCATCACCGTGAATCAGCCATTGAGTGCTCCTGCATCGCCTCTGTCTTCCTTATCTTCACCCGTGACCCAGTTAAATTTACCATCACCCGGAGATTGCACCCAAGATCCCAATTGGCAAGCGACAAAACCTACGGTTCGAGAACGAAACGCGGCGATGTTTAATAATCATCTTATGGCTGATATTATATTTATCGTTGGCAGTCCAGGTACTTGTTGAAATGTGTCATACCTTATTCTTCCTCTTTCAACTATTACTTGTGTTATTCAGAGAAAGATGTTATATACACATCTCATATATCAATACCCATAGGTCACACACAAACGATACCAGCACACAAGTATGTCCTCGCTACTGGCAGTTCTGTATTTTATGCCATGTTCTATGGAGGGTTACCAGAAAATAAAAGAGACATAGAAGTGCCTGACGTTGAACCAGCAGCCTTTCTTGCGTTGTTGAGGTAAGCGCAACAGGCAAACAAAATGTATCAAATGTAAAATTATATTGATATTCTTTTCTTATATATTCGCGTTGAACAAGTCTGTCGAACAAGATCCTTAGATCTTAGGTGGACTCTAGTGGTTTTCTCTTTGGCTTACATTTTATATTGTACTAGTTTGTATGTTATATTATTAAATTCAGAAGAATCTCAAACCGAAGGTAGTAAACACAACTTTTATTATCGGAAGATTAGAAGAAAATAATAATATTCGTCGATATTCGTTGTGATTAATAATGAAATTTGTGTATTCATATACTATATACCATATTCATTCGTCAAGATGGTTGTAATACGTTACTACATTGACATGTTTTGTTTTAGGTACATGTATTGCGACGAAGTGCAGCTAGAAGCAGATACAGTTCTAGCGACGTTATACGTCGCGAAAAAATATATAGTTCCACACTTGGCACGGGCGTGTGTCAATTATCTGGAAACGAGTCTCACGGCGAAGAACGCGTGCCTGCTTCTGAGTCAATCTCGCCTGTTTGAAGAACCCAATCTCATGCAACGTTGCTGGGAGGTGATTGATGCACAAGTAAGTCAAATGCAACGGACGCTAAGAACCATTACTTTGAGTGACAAGAACTTGGATAGAACGCTCGAAGATGACTCAAGTCCCTCTAGCGACTCGGTCAATCACATTTCGAGCTTACGTTCTTGTGTTTATGACAATAAATTCGACAATCTGCGATATCGACGTGCATGTAAAAGCAATGGCGGATTGAACGATGACAATTGCGAAAGTTTCAACAGCAGATTATCGATAGTGCCGCACTGTTTGAGTCTCTCGGAAAACGATTGTTGTACAAACGTCCTCGCGGATGAGCATTTGTCTCTCTCGCTATTCCGAACACGAAGTGAACCTTATTTTCCGGACAATAAATTAGATCAGATTGAAGTCACACAAAACATCATGTATCAGGATAATTTAATAGACGAATACGAGCGCGGTAAAAGCAACCATGTTTCTAGCACAGCGACAGATATCAATCGAGTAGTCAGCTAAGTAAAAGTGAACGAAAGTCGATGGATTTACACATATATTCAGTTGTATTGAATCTCTTAAAGCACGCGATTGCAAATTGCTTAAATGGAAAAATATTATTATTTGTTTTTATTCTTTTTACAGCTGGATTTGTATTATAACAATGTTGATCGCTATAGGATGATTTTTATGTTAGAAAAATGACATCTATGCTATTGTTAATTATCTGCGGTACACATTAATTTATTTAACATGTCTGGAAGGTAGTGTAGTGTCTCCTGATGACAGATTTCGAGTTTTAATGCTTACGTTTCAATTAAATAGGTTTTGGAGAACCTATGCACGGTGAAACAACTTTTGTATGTTTTAAGCTTTTTTCGAATAAAAGTAATTGACAGATTTTCTAAATATATATATATATATATATATATATATAATATTTATAGGTATGCGGCAAGCATTAAAAAGATTACATTATTCAACAATCAATCAATGTGAGGATAGTTCTGATAGATTTTCACTACATTTTTTTGTTTTAAACAACTTTTTAATGAGTACAATGAGTTCATACACCAATATAAATGTATGTAGCACATGGTAACGTTAGTTGACGTTTGTTTTGATTTATGAAAAAGACTGCAAATTTTTTTAATATATATGTCATTTATTAATATTAAATACTTTTATCAAGAATAATTTCACAAACTTTGTATCAAGTGTAACAATTAAATAAGGCGAAACAACTTGAATAAAATTGGTCGTTTTTCAATAAACAATGGAAATGTTTATTATATTTTATGACCGATTTGGTAGCGACACAATTCCCTCCACACACAATATATGTATAATCTATAATATGAAATATTTATATATATTTCGCTGATTTTTTATTTCCCCATGATCAATTATTATTATTATTATTATTATTGTTATTATTATTATTATCATCTCTTAATAGCCGTTTTCATAAAAATATTTCACGTAATATTTCAACACCCATTCATAATTCTTCATACACGTATCATATATTGTTTAACTTTATTATAATTAATTAACACGAACAAGTTGAATAAGAATAAAAACGTGATATCTTTCTTTTCCCTGTCGGTGTCTGTCGAAGAGAATTAGTCAAGAGAGAAAGATTTTAGTTGGCAAATTCCTATAATGCCATACGAATATCGTATAAAAATTATGTTGAAGAAATTGATGGCGCATACATATTATATATCTATATATATATATATATTTAAAAAATAAAAAGAGAGATGGAATATATAATATGTAGCGTACACAATTGTATACTCTATATAAAATTATAATATGTGAAATGTTGATTAAATGCATAAGCTTTGAAGTTTTATTACAAATGGTTCACAGGTTACATCTTTTTAGGACAAACTTTAAATCATAATGTATACATTATAGCCATCAAACAACAATATTATCAAGTAACAGTGATGTGTATGCGATCAAACATCAATGTTAGTGATTTGTAATACAAATCTATTGTGTGACAGGCAGAAATGGCCCTAAGATCTGACGGTTTTGTGGACATTGATATTCATACACTCGAATCTGTCTTATCTCGAGAGACGTTAAACTGCAAAGAAATCCACATATGGGATGCTGCATTAAGATGGGCCTCTGCGGAATGCATACGGCAAGATCTCGAGCCTATTCCCGCCAATCAAAGGCAATTGTTGGGTAAGAGTGCTGTTTATCTTTTCAAAATGAATCAATATTCAAATGATCCATTCTACGTATACGTATGTGTGTGTGTGTGTGTGTGTGTACATTTTTTTTATTTTTAGGATCTGCCTTGTATTTAATTAGACTTCCTGCTATGAATCTCGAAGAGTTTGCAAATAGTGCGGCACAGACAGGAATCCTAACGCATCAAGAAACAATCGACTTGTTTCTGCACTTTACGGCCAGTAATAAGCCACAACTTTGTTTTCCTACCAAGCCACGTCAAGGGCTGAAAACTCAGGTAAGTGAAAATCACGTAGTATATGAAAAGTTACAAAATATAAAACGCCTCGCCTGGGTCGCATTTGTATTATGTCATTTTATTATCGAGAAGATTCGAGACTTTGCGAACAAGTTTCAAATAAATATCTGCTATATCCGTTTCTAACAAATAATTATAGTACGATTAAAACAGGCTGATATTTGATATAGGATGATAGTCGCTGTTGATATAATTGGCATTAAATATACACAATATACTGACTATAACCGGCTACAATTTTGGATAATTAAAAAAAAATACATATTATTTGCAGGTTTGTCACAGATTCCAATCCTGCGCATATAGGTCAAATCAATGGCGATACAGAGGTCGTTGCGACTCAATTCAATTCAGTGTTGATAAAAGAATATTTGTGGTGGGTTTTGGGCTGTACGGAAGCTCATCCGGTGCTGCCGATTATAATGTCAAGATAGAACTTAAGAGACTCGGGAATGTTCTGGCGGAGAATAACACCAAGTTTTTCTCCGACGGCTCGAGTAACACGTTTCACGTATATTTCGAGAATCCGATACAAATCGAGCCAGAATGTTCATACACGGCCAGTGCAATATTAGACGGTGGGGAACTGAGTTTTTTCGGTCAAGAAGGTATGTCGGAAGCGACAGTCGGCAGTGTAAACTTTCAGTTTCAGTGTAGTTCCGAAAGCACTAACGGCACCGGTGTCCAAGGAGGACAAATTCCCGAATTAATTTTCTACGGGCCACCATCCGACGATTGACAGAAGATCGCAACAGAGCTTATGGTTTAATTGCTGGCTCGCAATAAAGAGACATTTAGATAACATTCATTGGGAATAAAATCCGCGCAGATGAAGTTGTCGAGAAGTTGTTGAGGAAGGAATGTGTATTCCACACAAGTATTCAGATTTAAATTCAGATATGAATATTCTTTCATCGAAACGAAATAGTCAAATCAAATACTCAATATTCGGGAATATATTCAAATCACTAGATAAAATATACTTTTTGGGAAATTCTGAAGAATAATACTTACACAATTGGAGAAAAATAGAACAAGAATGTTGTACCTAATATTTTCAGATACATAGCTACGTTGTTCGTCGGTTCTACTTGAAGAAAACTATTTTTTCTATTGTAAATACAGTTAATTTATATATAATGTTGCGGATGTTTCAGCGAAATTATCCTTCTTCCTAGACAGAAATATTAATTGAACCTTATTTGTGACGTCTCGTGTCTGTTAATTAATTAATTAATTAATTAATTAATGAGATGAAATTATATTCATTGAAATTTGTATACATCTATTTAAATTTTTAGATTACGCACCAAAATTACTATTCCATTATTGTCAATTAATTTTCTCAAAGAATATATGATTGAAATATAATGCTATAAATAAAAATCAATTTCAAATCCAAAAGACGACATCAAATTTTAATATGCACGCGCGATACTAACGTGATTCACTTGGAAATTATATTTTCGTAGAGGACAAAGATGGAATGTAGGTACAGAGTTACATTGTGCAATTTGAAAGTAACAATTAATATATATTTAAAATTAAATTCTCGTTGGTTCGAAATCTTCTACTAGACTTTTGACGTTTTAACATCTATTTAATTAACGTTATTAATGTCTGTGTAAATAAATATTTAGTTGTGACATTTCCAAGAATTTCCAAAATATCTTACCATTACATTATCACACTACTACCATTTCGTTTGTAAACTTGTGTAAATAACTTTGGAAAAGAGCACATCTATTTTTCTATGCATATCTAACAAATGCAGCATTTTGCTCGATTTGCGCGATGAATTTGATTTTTGTCTCGTATCGAGTAAGCGAAGATGGTTATTTAAAAATTGTAAATATATATCTAGGATATTAATAGAGAGTGTAGAGAAAAGAGGTCTGTCAGGAGTGCGCGTAATATCGTTTTGACTAAATATACTTGAAATATTGATACTCTCCTAATGTAAAGGCCATCATCTAAAATAATCTATTTGTGAAAAGTAAATAAATGCTTCGTCATTGCGCATGTAATTATGAACTTGTGCGAGTACTGTTAAGTGACGTAATGAAAATGTGTTTAAATGTAATCAATGTGTTTTTAATTTAATATCCTGAAACTTGACAAGCTTTTAGAAAATATCGAGCATACACAACATAAAATAATATAAAATAATGCTCGCTGTAAAAATGCTCGCTGCAGTCACTTCATTTAAATATAATTTAAATGTAATACATATGTTGGATATTCTTTCAGATGTGATTTCGCAGTTTATATATTCATTCATAAAAAAAACTAGAAAAAAAATCAATCTATGCATGCTGGTATATATTAAACTTGTACAGATTATTTATTATTGACAGATGACTGTCTTTTAGTTCTATAACCATGAACTATTCCTGTTTATATACCGCGTTGTACACACATACACCGGTCTCTATTTATCTCTCGAGATAAATTATCCTTTTTACATACACACGCGTGCGAGTTCTTAATTGTGCACATACTATATTGAGGCAAGAGAGAAAAATAAATGTTGTGTAATTATATATCATGCAAATTACTTACCCACTGTCGGTATGTTGATATGTAGAACTTGAGCAAATCGCAGGTATGTCCGTCCAAGTTCATGAACACAAATATGAAGAATATCGCTGATGTCGATGAGCATATCTATATATGTATATACATGTAAGCTGTTAAGAATCAATACTTGATTTATACTCATTCTTTTGTAGGTTGTTCAACACAAGCTCTATTGAACAACCTAATAGATGATACGCAATCCAATTATGCATTAACGAAAACACAATTTATACAATTGCTTAAATACTTGATAAAAAAAAAAAAAAAAAAAAAAAAAAAACATTTTTACACGCTTAGAAAGAACATGAGAATAGATTGGTTCGAATTAATCTTTCACACTATTGGAATATCATGCATTTTGCTTTTTTACGTTTTTCCAAAAGGATACATTCAGTTTGTTCAATACGGCAGGTAATATATACACAGGCAGCCTGGTTGTGAGCTTGTTTCCTTCCACGTGTCAGATTATGATTCAAAGCCATTTTATAGAAGTTGACAGATGTGTCGATGCAATTTTGATTTAAGCTAAAATACAAGTTTCAGATTTATGAAAAAAATAATCGTTTAATAAAATATTTTCCATTTCATTGCGCGAATGAATTATGAAAAGTTATTTACCGTAATTGCTGGCAAATATGCGTTATACCTTTCCGTGCATTTTGTATAGTGATTCCTCTAGACTCTTTTCCATTAACATAATAAGCTACAAGCAAAACACCATACTTGTGAATATTTTACCATCTTTCCAATGGAAATTTGGAATGGAAACTTGTAATGTACAAAAATTTCAACATTATTTAAATGACTTACGTGCACCGAAATTTGTAGCGCTACCCGTGCTATCGTTAGCAACAAAGTGCCCAAGTACCATTACTTTACCAGAGGATGATTCCTCAAAAGTTGTTTGACTAATAATAACCGAATCCTCCAGTACAAAACCACATTTTGTACAAATCGCATCACCACGTCCTGGATCAGTCTCAATATCGGTAGATCCGCAATTACGGCACTTGTTTCCAGACATCTGTGACACACAACAATATAAATATGCAATATTTGTTTAAGAAATTATTCATCACTCGGTATCGTTCGTATTTATTACTGTTGCAGGAGAGATTTTTCTTTATATTAGAAAAGAAATGCTAATATAAAAGCAGGTCTCTATCCTCATATTATACATATGTATAATGGATGTTGCCCTTGTTGTTTATATTATTGAATTGAAAACAAATAACACGACGCGACACATCGAGCTGACACACATACACATGGCTTTACCGAGCTTTATTCAAATATAAATGTTGATAATTCTTCATTTTAACACGCACATTACGTTAAAATTGATCAACCAAGACGATATTAGTCGCGATAAGATGTAAAATCAACGACATAAAGCATGGACGGATATTCGTCGTCCAACGAAAGTCGAGCCAACAATAAGTCAATATTTGTTTATTAGACACAGGTTAAATTAACAAACATGTTTCATTACGCACCTTTAATAATTAAGGGTTTAAACAAGCGTGCCAAGTTGATGCGTATTGATCAAAGTTTGTAAAAATATCATTGAATACTTCAGGTGGTGAATAAATCACGTGTAAGTTACAAACTGCACACTGTTATGACTGTACCTGTACCCTGTACTGTACGCGTATGCACACATACATACATACATCCACACATCCACACATGCATACGTACATATGTACATACATATATCGAATTTCTCGCCACACGCGATCGAGAGTGTGTGTTTCCGCGTTTTTTCCTCTAGGGACTAGGGCCGGTATTCATATAGTCTCAGGCTGTACCCTCATGGAGAGAGAAATAGCGGAACGGAGCTAAAACGGAATATTGCTCTGATTGGCTAATCTTCAGGTGGGGGCTCTCAAGATGGGATATTAGCAACACAATCAAAGGAATAGGAATTCCTTTTTAATTCCGTCCCGCTATTTCTTTCTTCATGGGGATGCACCCTCAGGCTGGCGTCTCATGGGAGCATAAAGACCTAAAGAGATGCACCATTGGCGCTCAACTAGGAAATCTCCATCTTTTTGTTTATAAACGAATTCGTTTCATAACGAACAATTTCAAGAATATACCTAGACCACATGTTGAAGACGATCATGTCGCGACAAAGCGGGCCTGCCTGCCGGGTACATACGCAATGGGTCTGTTCGCGTTGCTTGCACTTTTTGCACTCAGCATCTTCGCTTTCTCTCTCTCTCTCTCTCTCTCTCTCTCTCTCTCTCTCTCTCTCTCCAACGGCCGAATACATATTTATCTCATTTCAAGTGCAAGAATGTTTGGGGATTTCAAGCAACGCGAACAAACCCAATGACGGACAAACAATGGGCATTGGACGCGTTCAGCAGACCAAGCCGCTGAGTAGCAGTCGAACGTGATTGGCTCTTACTTTTAGAACCAACCAATCAACGCAGAGTGTTGATAAGACGAACTCAAGTCAGTTGTGTTTGTGTGCTGCTGAACGCGGCCAATGTCCGTGATTGGTCACTTGTAGAGCCTTGTGTCCACGATGCTAGAACTGCGAACTGCGTCCGAGTTTCGGTTTAAGCCAATCAACTTGCAGCTCTTACAGAAAAGCAGCAGTTTCATTGGCTTAAACCGAAACTCGGACGCAGTTCTAGCATCGTGGAGACAAGGCTTAGCACTGACCAGAGTCCCTAGAATGCAGAGTCTGGCCAACTAGGCTAGACTGGCTAGAGAGAGTGCTAGAGCCCCTCAATCCCAATCCAATAGTTTGATACGGGCTCTTCTCTGCTTTCATCTGCTTTTAGTGGTTCGTGACCGACTCATCTCATATTTCATCCAATTTCATCCGCGATTCCAATAATCCGAAATCCAATGTACCACAACCGGTAACCCATTATCAAGATTTATATCTTGACAATAGCGACTTTTGAATATTTTCTGTCTTCTTCGATTTAGATTCTCGACGAGAAGCATTTAAACGTTAAAATGCCGTGCGAGATGATAACTTTGCAGCTTGGTCAATGCGGCAATCAAAGTAAATATCTACATTTTGTTCCTGTTTGCTGTAGATGGATATTTCTCTTAAATTTGATGAACGCTAAACAATTTCAAGAGTGATGCAAATTGACAAAAACAGCGTGGCATAAATGTAACATGAGCTTAATAATTGTGTGATTTACTTTAATTTGTGCTACTTTGGCTAATCCGTAGTCAGAGAGATTCTTCAGGCAGTTGTAAAAAATTTCGTGTAGCTTTATATACAAGATTTTATAAAATTATCAAAAAGCTTGTGTAACTTGAAAGAGTATGTATTCGTGTGTCTGTGTGCAATTTGTATGCTTTGTTTATCATTGTAGTCGGATTTGAATTTTGGAAGAGGCTATGTGCAGAGCATGGAATTAGCCCGGAAGGAATTTTAGAAGATTACGCGACAGAGGGAATGGATAGAAAGGATGTTTTTTTTTATCAGTCAGACGACGAACATTATATACCACGAGCTGTATTGTTGGATCTGGAACCAAGGGTAATTCACACCATCATGAATTCTCCATACTCAAAGGTAATACATAACGTCACATCTTGTATACTAAACTATTTGACATTGAAAGTTAAAAATCTTTTTTACCTCGTTACAAGCTGTATAACCCTGAAAATATCTATTTATCGAAACATGGTGGCGGTGCTGGAAATAACTGGGCGTCTGGATATCATCAGGGTGAAAAATTACAGGAAGAAATCTTTGATATTTTGGACAGAGAAGCTGATGGTAGTGACAGCTTAGAAGTAATTATATTTATTCTTACATGTTGATGTCTCTGGTAACATTTGATTCCAATATGATGTCTATGATGAGTAGATATTCGTTGTTTTTTTTTTTTTTTTTTTTTTTTTTTTCAACTTTTTCCACAACTTTTCCCGAAAAAACCATGGAATTTGCGTAGGGTTTCGTTTTATGCCATTCTATAGCGGGAGGTACAGGTTCTGGCATGGGATCTTTCATGTTGGAATCCCTTGCCGATAGATTTCCCAAAAAATTGATCGAGACATACAGCGTTTTTCCAAATCAAGATGAAATAAGGTAAATATTTGTTTTCTGTGTTAGGAAATTCTCTATATGCAGAATGTACATGTATGTGAAATATCATATTTTTGTTATAGCGATGTCGTAGTACAGCCATATAATTCATTATTAACGTTGAAAAGGCTGACTCAATGTGCAGATTGTGTGGTGGTCTTGGATAATACTGCTCTGAACAGAATCGCTTCAGATAGATTGCATATCCAGAATCCTAGCTTTACACAAATTAATAAGCTTGTCTCAACAATAATGTCTGTCAGTACAACCACTTTGAGATATCCTTCGTACATGAACAATGATTTAGTTGGTTTGATTGCACCACTCATACCAACCCCTCGCTTACATTTCTTAATGACTGGATACACTCCACTTACAACTGATCAAGAGGTATCTAATGATTTAGAAGAGTAAAATTTAATAATTGCATATACTGAAAAACATTCGTAGATTATACAAATGTGCAATTGTTATTTTTAAGATGCAATTTTGTTTTTTCTTTACATTAATCGGTTGTCTCGTTATTGTAATGCATATGAAATATCACGAAAAAGTTATCGAAAAGTAAACACATTATTACCTATTTGATATTTCATGTCGGAATAGAATTCTGAAATATCTCAAAGTATTTATTTTCTAATATTTTACATCAGTGTAACAGAATTTAATATAGTTGAAACTTTTATGCATAGAATGATGAAAGATGTGAATATAAGAAAAATCAATTCTATTTTTTAAAAATGTGTAATTGCACATTATAAATATATTCATGCATTTTTGAAACGAAAGAAGAGAAATAATTTTAGAGGAAGCAAGATATTTTTCATAAAAATTGTTCCCAATAGGGTGCATCCGTGAGAAAAACATCTGTCTTGGATGTAATGCGACGATTACTACAGCCAAAAAATATGATGGTTTCTACTGCATTAGACAGAAACGCATCTCATTGTTATATATCTATCTTAAATATAATTCAGGTAAAATTTTTCTTACAAAAGCTCAGTATATATTAAAGTTCAGTTTATTGTGTTTCTTTAATCAATTGATCCATTATTTCATTTTGTACATGTAAAACATATTAAAATCGAGAAATAAGACTACTCGATATATTTTATATTAAAATATATTTTATTTCATATTTTACATCGGAGTACGTCAGAATAAAATGTGAAATATATGAAGACACATTACACAACAATTAATAATTAATGTATCTTTAATAGGGCGAGGTAGATCCGACACAAGTGCACAAATCTTTGCAAAGGATCAGAGAGCGAAAACTCACGCAATTTATTCCTTGGGGTCCCGCTAGTATACAAGTAGCTCTTTCAAGAAAATCTCCTTACATACAAAGTACGCATCGCGTCTCTGGCTTGATGTTGGCTAATCATACTAATATATCGTCGGTAAGTGTTTAATTATCAAAATTTATTATCGTATATCACAGTACAATATATAACTTTGCAATGTTTAAATTTAATTAAATCATCGGTAATTTTTTAGCTGTTTGACAGAGCCTTACAACAGTACGACAAGTTGCGTAAACGTGAAGCATTTTTGGAACAATTCCGCAAAGAAAAAATGTTTGAGGATAATCTTGACGAGCTAGACAACTCACGAGAGGTTGTAGAATATTTAGTGAAAGAGTATCAGGCTGCGACTCGAGTTGATTATCTAAGTTGGAATCCAAATAAGGCGGACACATAAATCAACTGAATAAAATGTGCGAATGATGAACGTTTTTTTGTAGCATTCCAGCTTTCATTCTTCTCTAATTTTAATGCCCTCATATTTATTTATGACTAATGGAACATTTTGCAAGATGTCACAATAAATATTCAGTGTCGCAAGAAAATTTGACACAAGCGCGATAGAAATGGCTCATATCAAATTTCTAAAATTATGGATTTTCTATTTGAGGTGGCAGACGAGAGCAATGACGACCAGTTTAAACAAGATTTATTTAATTAACCGATATGTGTAATGTGCATCGCGCCTTAGTTTTGTATCCTCCTTGTCGTTTGTTTATTTGCCTGAATCTCTATACTGTAAATTTTTTTCCTTCTTTTTACCGTTTCATTTGCGTGCGCAACTAGGAGGAAGAACAGCAATTGTAATAAAGCCTGTATGGCCTGGTAATGAATGAGCATGAGTAACTGTAACAAGTTTTTCTTCCTGTTTTCCCTTTCCATTCTTGTGTACAATGTCTTCGTTTGCCTGCTATAATGGGATAAAAAAGTATTTTTTTATTTCTACATCAAGTCAATCTTTGAAATTCAATGTCTTTTAAACATTTCATCTATTAATAAATTTAACAAGAAAATGAAATGAAAGATTTTACAAGGAAAATTACACAAGACCGCAGGCTTAAACAGGTCAAAATCCTACAATTCATTACGTTATGCTATTCCATCAGAGTCTATAGTATTGACATTAATATACTAGTGTGGGATATAACCCATCAAATTATTTGATATACAGTTACTTGTTCTTTTCCAATTTCACTTGTCTTTCCATACGACGAGAGATTATCAACAATAATAAAATATACCAACATACCTTGTATTTTAAACACTCCAAATCTAATATTGGTAAAGATCTGTATTGAACATTCATTTCTCTTTGCAAACATTCGTACGTACGTAATTCTATGAATCCTTTACAAATTAGTTTTGCGCAAGTACGTTGAACTTGTTCAATGCAAGGAGAAAAAAAACAGAGCTTTCCACCTATCGGATAAAAATTGTTATATATAATGAATCGTACTACAATAATTAATGTCTCTATGCAATACACACGTATCATATCTTCAAATATGCTTGTGTATTAACTAGCTAGTCCGTGTACGTATCTTTGTGCAGATATTGAGATATTTGTCTTGAGAAAATATTCACGCACTACCAATCAAAAATTTTGCACAAACAAGAGACAAAATAAAAATGAAAATCACCTGTTTGTTTTAAAGCAACCGTAGCGTGTTCTACTGCTAACCACGGATGTGGAAGATCTAGGAACACTGCATCAATTTTGTGTTTTAACTCTTCGCCAAATCCTTCTAAGCAAACATCTCTTTCCTTCAAAGTTACAAAATTATTCAAACCATGCTTCTTAAATTCTGTTTCAGCGATAGATACACGTTGTTCATGAAAATCAAAGGTATACAAATGACCACTCGGACGTATCGCTCGAATTAATGAGTGAGATAAAGAACCACTGCCAGTACCTAAAATAAATTATGAAAAGAATACAATTCTTCCTTTTTAACATTAAATACTACACTATATACCTGTTTCGATAATTATACTTCCCGGCCGAAGCTCCATTAAATGTATAATGAGACTTGAATCTGGACTATAGATAATCTGAGTTCTATGCGGCAGTGTCAGCGTCCAGAGTTCTGGCGTTGGCTGCAACACATATGCCCAGCCCCGAGACAACTCCACTTTCGAACCATACTTTTGCCCGATGAGTGAAACAACTCTCAATGCACCATACGTAGTATGGAACATGTTATCTATGATTTCACCCTTCTTATTAGAAATTTTCGCTTTTACTTCCAGAGAATGCATGTTGCTTGGACTTAAATATAAGATAACAATGTCTCCGTCTTCTATAACTTCCTTAGTTGTCTTAAAACTCATTTTAATACTTGCAAAATGAATTTTGTACAATAGATTTTTTTCTGTAAAGATTTAATTAAATATTATTAAATAAAAATATAGGAAATTATCCAGTTTATAGGGTCCTCACATCCAATATCCAGAAATGAAAGAATCTGGCAGAAAAAAGTGTCGCTTTGCTCCTTGAAGCGAGATATTAATTGTTAAAAAGTTGACGACTATTCAGGTTATGAAAACTGACATACCGACGAAATGTAGTCAATGTTGGTCAATGTAGTGTCATGAATTAGCATCTATATAGAAAAGAAGCGTGACCTGTGTTTCTGATTGGTCGATCCCAATGTTTCCAATAATTGGACAGGATCCGCCATGTCGTTCTCAAGCTTGGGACTCCTATAGCAGAAGTATAGAAATCCAAATCCAAAAATGCTTGGTCCATATATATAATGGCCTAGTTTACACCGATCACTTGAAACGCGTATTAAATAGTAAGTAACTAGTAAATAAATCTGATTATTGGCTGATCAGTTCAAATATACCATTTGATACGCGTATCAAGAGATCGGTGTAAACTAGGCCAATAAAATTATACGTCATGTTACGTCACGGTTCTGGACAAAATACTAGGAATGATACCAACCGCGATATAACACTGTTTTTCCTCCTTTAGCACAACTACCTCGGCGTAGTGAAAAGAAGCCTCTCCTTTTGTTATTTCGGGGAAGTCTGCTTACACCGACTATATCCCGGGACTGGCGAGAAATGTCGTTATTGGAACCTTTGACTATATAACATGGACTGCTGACCGTGTTTTTAACTCCAGACCGTCTTGCGATGCTATTAAAGTATCCTCGGCTGCTGTGAAACACCAGAACCGTGTTTTTAACTCCAGACCGTCTTGCGATCCTATTAAAGTATCCTCGGCTGCTGTGAAACACCAGGACCGTGTTTTTAACTCCAGACAGTCATGCGATGCTATTAAAGTGTCCTCGGCTGCTGTGAAACACCAGGACCGTGTTTTTAACTCCAGACCGTCTTGCGATGTTATTAAAGTATCCTCGGCTGCTGTGAAACACCAGGACCGTGTTTTTAACTCCAGACCGTCTTGCGATGTTATTAAAGTATCCTCGGCTGCTGTGAAACACCAGGACCGTGTTTTTAACTACAGACCGTCTTGCGATGTTATTAAAGTATCCTCGTCTGCTGTGAAACACCATATTTTTGGTCCGAGGCGTCGAATAAAGACAATGGAATGAATTATTGGATCCGCCAGTGCGTAGATAAAGATAATCGGTATCAAGCGACACGACTGGCCAATTTCTATCTATTCGTCGCGCAAAAGGACCGTGTTTTTAACTCCAGACCGTCTTGCGATGTTATTAAAGTATCCTCGGCTGCTGTGAAACACCAGGACCGTGTTTTTAACTCCGGACCGACTTGCGATGCTACTAAAGTATCCTCGGTTGCTGTGAAACACCATATTTTGGTCCGAGGCGTCGAATAAAGACAATGGAATGAATTATTGGATCCGCCGGTGCGTGGATAAAGATAATCGAGGCCAAGCTAAACGACTGCAGGCCAATTTCTCTTTGTTCGTCGCGCAAGAAGACCGCGTTTTAACTCCTGACCGTCTTGTGATGTTATTAAAGTATCCTCCGCTACTGTGAAACACATTTTCTGGAAACCGATTTCTTTAATTTTTTTAATATTTAAAAAATAAAGAATTAAAAAAATCGGTTTCCAGAAAATCGGTAACAAAAAACTACACACCCTATAGCACTCCCCGGAAAATTCTAACCCTATTTCATATACTTGTGGTAAAAATTCGGTCCAATAGTTTTTAAGTTAAAAACGTTCAAAACATACATCACCCGAAATGTATGTTTGAACGTTTTTAACTTGATAACTATTGGACCGAATTTTTGCCACAAGTATATGAAATGGGGGTAGAATTTTCCAGGGGAGTGCTATAGGGTGTGCAGTTTTGACGTAGAACTACGTCTTTCCCGGAGGGGGAGTTGATAAATAAATAAATAAATAAATAAAGGAATAAAGGAATACAGGAATGAAGGAATGAAGGAATAAATAAAGGAATAAATAAAGGAATATCTATATTAATATATTGTTGCGCTCCCCGAGTCGCGCTATCACACACTCGCTCACTCTCGCGCACTCACTCCCGTCGCTCGCGAAAATAATGGAAACTCCGCGTTTTATCAAAGAGAGAATCTCAGTGTTTATTATAATAAAGATAATCAAGATACAGCGCGGACTCGCGTCCGACGTCCAGCTGTTCGAGAACAAATCTGACAGTCGACGATAAATCAATCAATCCATATGCCCCGTTGTCAAGGGACGCGCTTCGGCTTGAAGCTGCTTGTGAGCGAAGTTCAGGCTTCTCGTGAGCGAAGCTCAGCGCGCAACGGGTGTCTCAGCACGGGCGCAACAATATAAAATTCTTACGGGTGGTGTATTTTTGAACGTTAATAACTTAAAAACTATTGGACCGAATTTTTGCCACAAGTATATGAAATAGGGGTAGTTAAATTGTCATTATTGCTTTCACAGCCTAACTTGAACGAAAACGAGCCCGGCACAGCCCGACGGAGGGAATACGGACAGCGGTGAATGATTCCCGATATCGAGGGACCTCGTTTTCGCAATCTCACAATGGATTTGTATTGATAAGTTGTATAAAGAAATTCCCGTTAAATTGTCATTATTGCTTTCACAGCCTAATCCGAACGAGAACGAGGCCCCCGGCACAGCCCGTACGTACGGAGGGAATACGGACAGCGGTGAATGATTCCCGATATCGAGAGACCTGTTTTCACTATCTCTCCAATGGATTTGTATTGATAAGTTGCTAAAAATTCCCGTTAAATTGTCATTATTGCTTTCACAGCCTAACCCGAACGAAAACGAGGCCCCCGGCACAGCCCGTACGTACGGAGGGAATACGGACAGCGGTGAATGATTCCCGATATCGAGAGACCTCTTTTCACTATCTCTCCAATGGATTTGTATTGATAAATTGCTAAAAATTCCCATTAAAGTATCCTCTGCTAATGTGAAACACCATATCTCTGGTCCGAGGTGTCGAATAAAGACAATGGAATGAATAATCGGAACCGCCAGTGCGTAGATAAAAATGATCGAGATCAAGCGACACGACTGGCCAATTTCTATTTATTCGTCGCGCAAAAGGACCGTGTTTTTAACTCCAAACCGTCTTGCGATTCCCATTAAAGTATCCTCTGCTACTGTGAAACACCATATCTCTGGTCCGAGGTGTCGAATAAAGACAATGGAATGAATTATCGGATCCGCCAGTGCGTAGATAAAAATATCGAGATCAAGCGACACGACTGGCCAATTTCTATTTATTCGTCGCGCAAAAGGACCGCGCTTTTAACTCCAAACCGTCTTGCGATGTTATTAAAGTATCCTCTGCTACTGCGAAACACCATATTTCTGGTCCGAGGTGTCGACGAAAGACAATGGAATGAATTATTGGATCCGCCAGTGTGTAGATAAAGATAATCGAGGCCAAGCGACACGACTGGCCAATTTCTATTTATTCGTCGCGCAAAAGGACCGCGCTTTTAACTCCAAACCGTCTTGCGATGTTATTAAAGTATCCTCTGCTACTGCGAAACACCATATTTCTGGTCCGAGGTGTCGACGAAAGACAATGGAATGAATTATTGGATCCGCCAGTGCGTAGATAAAGATAATCGAGGCCAAGCGACACGACTGGCCAATTTCTATTTATTCGTCGCGCAAAAGGACCGCGCTTTTAACTCCAAACCGTCTTGTGATGTTATTAAAGTATCCTCTGCTACTGCGAAACACCATATTTCTGGTCCGAGGTGTCGACGAAAAACAATGGAATGAATTATCCACGCCGTGTGAGAAGAAGTTAATTGAATTGATACGACGAACGTAACATACGTCATCCCTGGCGAGAACTATGTATTGCAAGTAAATTACTGCGATACTTTCTTCATTGCGAATTGTTTATTACGAAACCGCGGTTTTACCGGATTCGGAACTTGTAATCAATGATGAAAGCTTCTATCTATTCTATATTGGTAATACTTTTCAGTTAACGATCGACTTAAGTAAGATATTAATTTTATTTGTTCTTAATCATCATAAGAAATCATTCATTATTGTTTCGCGTTTTCCCTCATAACATTACTCATATTTGCGCTTCATTTGAGTACTGAATAATTCATATTCTTGCGTTATCAAGTTCTGGCGCAGTTACTCGTGCATGTTTCATTTATTTTATATCATTTACTTTAGTTTGAGATGAATATATTTTCGCTTATTTCCGTAAGAATCTAACGGCGTCAAAGGTGACTGATTTAATTTGACAAATCCAAATACTTGTTTAACTTGGATTATTATTCAAGTAATTCCTTTATGTAATATATTGAGTGAAACACACAGTTTCCAATAACTAATATTCATTAAATGTTGCAGTATCTGCCGAACCGGGTCAATCTTTAATTAACCAAGGATGCCGAAACAATAAAAATCGTCATGCCGTCAGGCACAAACGATGCGCAATCCAAATATATTGATTTCTCTGCACTTCGTCGTAGATGAGGGCCGACATTTTTACTTCTTTAATTAACCAAGGATGCCGAAACAATAAGAATCATCATGCCGTTTGGCACAAACGATGCGCAATCCAAATATATTGATTTCACTGCACTTCGTCGTAGATGAGGGCCGACATTTTTACTTCTTTAATTAACCAAGGATGCCGAAACAATAAAAATCATCATGCCGTCCGGCACAAACGATGCGCAATCCAAATATATTGATTTCTCTGCACTTCGTCGTAGATGAGGGCCGACATTTTTACTTCTTTAATTAACCAGGGATTCCGAAACAATAAGAATCATCATTTTTACTTCTTTAATTAACCAAGGATGCTGAAACAATAAAAATCATCATTTTTACTTCTTTAATTAACCAAGGATGTCGAAACAATAAAAATCATCATTTTTACTTCTTTAATTAACCAAGGATGCCGAAACAATAAAAATCATCATTTTTACTTCTTTAATTAACCAAGGATGCGGAAACAATAAAAATCATTATGCCGTCCGGCACAAACGATGCGCAATCCAAATATATTGATTTCTCTGCACTACGTCGTAGATGAGGGCCGACATTTTTACTTCTTTAATTAACCAAGGATGCCGAAACAATAAGAATCATCATGCCGTTTGGCACAAACGATGCGCAATCCAAATATATTGATTTCACTGCACTTCGTCGTAGATGAGGGCCGACATTTTTACTTCTTTAATTAACCAAGGATGTTGAATCAATAAAAATCATCATGCCGTCCGGCACAAACGGTGCGCAATCCAAATATATTGATTTCTCTGCACTTCGTCGTAGATGAGGGCCGACATTTTTACTTCCTTAATTAACCAAGAATGCCGAAACAATAAAAATAATCATTTTTACTTCTTTAATTAACCAAGGATGCCGAAACAATAAAAATCATCATTCTTACTTCTTTAATTAACCAATGATGCCGAAACAATAAAAATCATCATTTTTACTTCTTTAATTAACCAAGAATGCCGAAACAATAAAAATCATCATTTTTACTTCTTTAATTAACCAAGGATGCCGAAACAATAAAAATCATCATTTTTACTTCTTTAATTAACCAAGGATGCTGAAACAATAAAAATCATCATGCCGTCCGGCACAAACGATGCGCAATCCAAATATATTGATTTCTCTGCACTTTGTCGTAGATGAGGCCAATTAGGAAATTGGCAAAATTTCCAGTTAATATGTCGATATTAATGGCGGCCTAACCTAAACGAACCCCTAGCGCAGCCCGTACGTACGGAGGGAATGCGGACAGTGGTGAGTGATTTCTTATATCGGGAGACTCGTCTTTTCTATCTTTCAATGGACTTCGCTCGATAAATTGGCAAAAATTCCCGTTAATATGTCGATATTAATGGCGGCCTAACCTAAACGAACCCCTAGTGCAGCAGCCGTACGTACGGAGGGAATGCGGACAGTGGTGAGTGATTTCTTATATCGGGAGACTCGTTTTTTCTATCTTTCAATGGACTTCGCTCGATAAATTGGCAAAAATTCCCGTTAATATGTCGATATTAATGGCGGCCTAACCTAAACGAACCCCTAGCGCAGCCCGTACGTACGGAGGGAATGCGGACAGTGGTGAGTGATTTTTTATATCGGGAGACTCGTTTTTCTATCTTTCAATGGACTGCTCGATAAATTGCTAAAGATTCCGGTTAATATGTCGATATTAATGGCGGCCTAACCTAAACGAACCTAGCGCAGCCCTTGGGAGGGAATGCGGGCAGTGTTGAGTGATTTTTATATCGAGAGACTCGTTTGCTATCTTTCAATGGACTTTGCTTATAGTACAGGTATATGAAATAGGGGTAGAATTTTCCGGAGAGTGCTATGGGGTGTGTAGTTTTGACGTAAAACTACGTCTTTCCCGGAGGGGGGAGTTAATAAAAAAATAAATAAATAAATAAATAAATAGATAAATAAAGAAACGCTCGTATGTCAAAATAAATAGGAATAAAGGCCAACAATCGAGCAAACACGTAGATGTCAATTTGAAGTAAATTTAATAAACATAATTAAATACAACGGAACGTTTCAACCGCACAGGGTCTTCTTCAGCCGTTTTAAATTAAAAATTACATGGAGACGCGCAAAGTGAAAATTAACATGTTAGAAAGTAATACAGTAAAAAATAAATAAATTAAAAAGTAGCCATTTCTCGATAGTAAATGACAAAGCCGTCTGGAGTCACATCTGACATGAGAGCATTCGAAAATTAAAAATTGTATATAAATAATAAAATTGTATATAAATAAATATCTGTGAGTCTATTGTAAAATGTAAAATTAAATATATGTGAATGTATATAGTCATTTCGCAAGTATGCAGTCAAAGATGAGTCCATGATCTATTTTTCGTTGGTTGGCGAAAACGAACCAAGTCAGAAGTTAAAAGGCAGAAATCTTAAGTCCATCAACGTTGTAGTGAGTTTAACAAACGTTATATTACAAAATTGCGTCGTGGTCCGAAACAAAGTGCTCTCGTGATCGATGTTCGCTCCTTTACGTCTCAAATAATTTAATAACCATTATTTTTTTCACTGAAGGATAGAACGAGCCTCTCGGTATAAAAACTCACTGCCCCTGTCCGGCGCCCCCCTGAGAAGGGCTGGGCTAGGTCCCTTTGGGTTATTCTTACGCTAATATCTTAACATGGACCGGAATCTTCGCCAATTTTCCACTGAAGGATAGCAAACGAGCCTCTCGGTATAAAAAATCCCAGCCCACTGTCCGGTTGCCCCCCTGAGAAGGCTGGGCTAGGTCCCTTTGGGTTTATTCTTACGCTATATCTTAATATGGACCGGAATCTTCGCCAATGTTCCACCTGAAGGATAGCAAACGAGCCTCTCGGTATAAAAAATCACTGCCCACTGTCCGGCGTCCCCCCTGAGAAGGTGGGCTAGGTCCCTTTGGGTTATTCTTACGCTAATATCTTAATATGGATCGGAATCTTCGCCAATTTTCCACTGAAGATAGCAAACGAGCCTCTCGGTATAAAAAATCACTGCCCACTGTCAGGGCTGACAAATCAGGGAGTTTAGAACTATTGTTTAAAACCTCGAACGAGCCGAGAACTTGTCGCAGAAGCATAGCATATCACTCTAGTACGAGCGATATGCTGATAATAATTGTTAATAATTATTTAATGGTAGCCAGTGGTCAGAACTGTACGGAACTATCGTCAGGGAGTTTAGAACTATTGTTTAAAACCTCGAACGAGCTGAGAACTTGTCGCAGAAGCATAGCATATCACTCTAGTACGAGCGATATGCTGTTAATAATTGTTAATAATTATTTAAAGGTAGCCAGTGGTCAGAACTGTACGGAACTATCGTCAGGGAGTTTAGAACTATTGTTTAAAACCTCGAACGAGCCGAGAACTTGTCGCAGAAGCATAGCATATCACTGCAATATCCTCGGCTGCTGTGAAACACCAGGACCGTGTTTTTAACTCCAGACCGTCTTGCGATCCTATTAAAGTATCCTCGGCTGCTGTGAAACACCAGGACCGTGTTTTTAACTCCAGACCGTCTTGCGATGCTATTAAAGTATCCTCGGCTGCTGTGAAACACCAGGACCGTGTTTTTAACTCCGGACCGTCTTGCGATGCTACTAAAGTATCCTCGGCTGCTGTGAAACACCATATTTTGGTCCGAGGCGTCGAATAAAGACAATGGAATGAATTATTGGATCCGCCGGTGCGTGGATAAAGATAATCGAGGCCAAGCTAAACGACTGGCCAATTTCTATTTGTTCGTTCGCGCAAGAAGACCGCGTTTTAACTCCTGACCGTCTTGTGATGTTATTAAAGTATCCTCCGCTACTGTGAAACACATTTTCTGGAAACCGATTTCTTTAATTTTTTTAATATTTAAAAAATAAAGAATTAAAAAATCGGTTTCCAGAAAATCGGTAACAAAAACTACACACCCTATAGAACTCCCCGGAAAATTCTAACCCTATTTCATATACTTGTGGTAAAAATTCGGTCCAATAGTTTTTAAGTTTAAAATGTTCAAACATACATCACCCGAAATGAATGTTTGGGGTAAATTGGAATGATTCTGGGATAATTTGGAATGTTTCTGGGGTGAATTAAAATCATTCCTGGGGTAATTTTGGACCGATTCTCGGGTAAATTGGAATAATTCTGTGGTAATTTGGATTGATTCTGAGATAATTTGAACGATGACGGGGTAATTTGGACAACCGATTGGGCAATTTTGGACAATCGACGGTGTAATTTGAACAACCGATTGGGTAATTTGGATAACCGACGGGGTAATTTGGACCGTCGACGGGGTAATTTGGACGGTCGACGGGGTAATTTGGGCGGTCGACGGGGTAATTTGGATAACCGACGGGGTAATTTGGATAATCGACGGGGTAATTTGGACAATCGATTGGGTAATTTGGACAATCGATTGGGTAATTTGGACACACCATATTTTGGTCCTAGGCGTCGAATAAGACAATGGAATGAATTATTGGATCCGCCAGTGCGTAGATAAAGATCATCGGGATTAAGCGACACGACTGGCCAATTTCTATCTATTCGTCGCGCAAAAGGACCGTGTTTTTAACTCCAGACCGTCTTGCGATGTTATTAAAGTATCCTCGGCTGCTGTGAAACACCAGGACCGTGTTTTTAACTCCGGACCGTCTTGCGATGCTACTAAAGTATCCTCGGCTGCTGTGAAACACCATATTTTGGTCCGAGGCGTCGAATAAGACAATGGAATGAATTATTAGGATCCGCCAGTGCGTAGATAAAGATAATCGGGATCAAGCGACACGACTGGCCAATTCTATCTATTCGTCGCGCAAAAGGACCGTGTTTTTAACTCCAAGACCGTCTTGCGATGCTATTAAAGTATCCTCGGCTGCTGTGAAACACCAGGACCGTGTTTTAACTCCGACCGTCTTGCGATGTTATTAAAGTCCTCGGCTGCTGTGAACACCATATTTTGGTCCGAGGCGTCGAATAAAGACAAATGGAATGAATATTGGATCCGCCAGTGCGTAGATAAAGATAATCGGGATCAAGCGACACGACTGGCCAATTTCTATCTATTCGTCGCGCAAAGAGACCGTGTTTTTAACTCCAGACCGTCTTGCGATGCTATTAAAGTATCCTCGGCTGCTGTGAAACACCAGATCGTGTTTTTAACTCCAGACCGCCTTGCGATGCTATTAAAGTATCCTCGGCTGCTGTGAAACACCAGGACCGTGTTTTTAACTCCAGACCGTCTTGCGATGCTATTAAAGTATCCTCGGCTGCTGTGAAACACCATATTTTGGTCCGAGGCGTCGAATAAAGACAATGGAATGAATTATAGGATCCGCCAGTGCGTAGATAAAGATAATCGGGATCAAGCGTCACGACTGGCCAATTTCTATTTATTCGTCGCGCAAAAGGACCGCGCTTTTAACTCCAAACCGTCTTGCGATTCCCATTAAAGTATCCTCTGCTACTGCGAAGATCCGTCAGTGCGTAGATAAAAATAATCGAGGCCAAGCGTCACGACTGGCCAATTTCTATTTATTCGTCGCGCAAAAGGACCGCGCTTTTAACTCCAAACCGTCTTGCGATGTTATTACATTTTGGGTGATGTATGTTTGAACGTTTTTAACTTAAAAACTATTGGACCAAATTTTTGCCACAAGTATGTGGAATAGGGGTTGAATTTTTTAGAGTGCTATAGAGTGTGTAGTTTTGACGTAGAACTACGTCTTACCCAGAGGGGGGTTGTTAAATAAATAAATAAATGAATAAATAAATAAATAAAGGAATAAAGGAATAAAGGAATAAAGGAATGAAGGAATAAATAAAGGAATAAATAAAGGAATAAAGGAATAAGGGAATAAAGGAATAAAGGAATAAAGGACTAAGGGAATAAAGAAATAAAGGAATAAAGGAATAAAGGAATAGAATAAAGGAATGAAGGAATGAAGGAATGAAGGAATAAAGGAATAAAGGAATGGAATAAAGGAATAAAGGAATAAGGAATTAAAGGAATAATAAAGGAATAAATAAAGGAATAAATAAAGGAATATAAATAAAGGAATACTGAATAAGGAATAAAGGAATAAAGGAATAAAGGAATAAAGGAATAAAGGAATAAAGGAATAAAGGAATAAAGGAATAAAAGAATAAAGGAATAGGAATGAAGGAATGAAGGAATAAAAGAACAAAAGAATGCAGAAGGAAGAATAAAAAAATAACTGGAATGTTAAAATGCTGCATATATAAAAAAATATTTATTAATTTAAAATTGAATAAATAAAATTTTATTTTAAAAATATCTCTTTTTTTAAATGATTTGGTATTCAAGATCTCGAATATATCGTATTCATGTATTCACTTATTATAAATGGTGATTGGTATCTCGTTCGCCTGTCTTATGTGTGGCATGCTTCATATGTATGTGTCAACTTGCGAGGTTCGTTTCACAAATGACTAAAAACTTACATAATTATTAAAAGTAAGGTATTGCAGTTTTCTTGCAATAACCTGCAGTTAAAACGAGAGAAAAAGACAAGAGAGAGAGAGAGAGAGAGAGAGAAAAGAAAGAAAGCAGAAGGGTGATAAAGGAAAAAGGTAAGGATGTTTTAAATAATAAATTTTTTATGAGAATCATCTATATTTTCTATATAGATTGCAAAATTTTGAATGTGCAAATTTTTCTTTCGATTTATCCAAATTTTTAATGATAATCTTACCTATATTAGATAATATTAAAGAGAGAGACAGAGAGAGAGAGAAATAAAAAGAGAGAGAGGGAGAAAGAGAGAGAGAAAGCAGAAGTGTGGCAAAGGAAAAAGATGATGTGAAATTTGTCCGTTTTTATCGGGCCAAATAATCCAGGCGCAATATTCACATTTGAATTTCTGGTAAAATTAATAAAATATATCACATACGGTTAATTAGCATTAACATATTAACATAGCTTCGTAACATATATATATTTTATTTTCACATATAATACCTATTAATGACGATATATTGCTCTTTATTTGCAAAAATATGTTGCGAAGCCTAAGGGTGCATCCCGATGGAGAAGGAATAGCGGAACGGAACAGTAACGGAAAAAAGATATGGTGGGGGGTTAACCAATCAAAGTAGTTCCGTTTCAATTCCGTTCCGTGTTACGACGA